>VKOC01003249.1:0-48715 GCA_009364415.1 Spea multiplicata
AGATGGAAGCGGCTGAGCCGGAGATGGACGCGGCTGAGCCGGAGATGGACGCGGCTGAGCCGGAGATGGAAGCGGCTGGAGCCGAAGACGGACGCGGCTGAGCCGGAGATTGAAGCGGCTGAGCAGAAAAATAATGTTCCTATTTTCCAGTGTGACCGGAGTTAATTAATTAGTAATATTTTTAATATTTACGCAAATAATCCAGACTATAGAGGTTTCTCAGCAGGCTCTAGATAGACGGGCTGGTTGGCGCTGTACAGTCCCCTGTATAGGACGAAGCGAGGATTTTACTCAAAATGTTTATTCCTTTATGAAGATATTTCGGACTGTTTACACTTTTACGTATAATAGAAACAAATATTTTCAGAGGGTTTTAGTCATTTAATCAATAACAATGGCTTTTTCATTAGGTGTGTTTAATTATTTATCATTATTCTACTTCTTCTTCCAGGAATACGAATTCCAGGTCTCTATAAGAGAAAGCCGGTGCCCTGTCCGTGGTGCTGATTCCTCCCCAGTGCAGCTCAGTATCAGACAGCTCTGGATGTGACACCCAAACTGTCTTGTAATGTTTTTACCCCTCAATGCCCCCCCAAATGTTACAGGGTTTTCCCTTCCCCCTCCCATCAGAACAGGTTTTAATGTGTGAAATAAGGATCTCCCCAATATGTGCGAGGAGATCCTGAAAGCCACGCACCGCAGTCCCTGGAAAATCGTAATTTTGCGCCGTATCCGAAAGCTTTGTAAATTGAAGAATCTTAAGACATTTGGTAATATACCGTCAGAGATGATTTATAGCGGATTCCCTCTCCGCGATGGATCATTTCCAGGCCGGCCGGTCTCTCCGCGATGGATCATTTCCAGGCCGGCCGGTCTCTCCGCGATGGATCATTTCCAGGCCGGCCGGTCTCTCCGCGATGGATCATTTCCAGGCCGGCCGGTCTCTCCGCGATGGATCATTTCCAGGCCGGCCCGTCTCTCCGCGATGCCGGGGCTGCCATTTACACAGAGAAAGTACCGGTTCGGACATTTTGCCAAAATCAATAAGGTGAAGGAGTGCAGAGAGCGACCCGACTTCCCCAAACTCTGGTCTGGAAAGAAAGTAACCAGAGCTTTAGATTAAATCGTCATCCCACAGACTACCAGCCAACCATGAACGCCAATAACGGAACGGCCGAGACGCGGGCGCGGAAAACCATTCTGTCAAATGCCCAAATGTGCCACGGGCTCATCGGCCGCCGTTTGCCATGCGAGACACAAGCGGTGTGATAAAAGTCCAAGTGCCATGGATAAAAGTATGGGGGTCATCAAAGCAAAGCAGGAGGGATTCCAGGCTAAGATTCAGCTTTCAATAGGATTGACCTATGCTACGTGTGCATGCGCGGCACCAGCTGCTGGTAGCGGCCCAGAAACCTGACTCAGTAAACATGGTTGGGCGCGAGTTCTTCTCCTCCCATCACTCATATTTACCAAACAGCATTTTATAACCCAAAGGACGCGCTGCGTGTTTATCAGACGCGGGTTACACGTCTTCCACCCGTCGCTCATTATCGCCCCCTTCTGCCCGCTTGTACTTGGATATACGGCTTGTGACAGTAACCGGACCATTTGCTATTAAAGGAAAATATATTCCTTCGCCCCTAAGCCGTGATCTGTCTTTATTAGATTTATAACCCTGACTTATTAAACAGCCCCACATATGTATCACGCGTGTTCAATCAGCGTGACACACGGACAGGAACACATAGCCGGGAACGGAAACTGGATCCAGCCACCGTTAAATTGTTTAGGGACACTTTACTGCGCCGGTAATCCCAGCTCCCTGCAGGGGACCCAGGGGCCCCCGGCTTTAACACGCGGCCCATCCATCAGCTATAATGATGTATACATTAGAGTTTCCTATACGGCAGGACCATGAAAGCGCAGCGAAAAACCGTTATATCTATTTCTGGGGAGGAAAAAAAATATATATACAAATTGCCGCTGAAGTGTGAAAAATTGTCATATAAAGGAAGATCACTCTGGGACCGCAGCAATCAAAAGCTGAAAAAAATATCTACAAGCAGATGGCTCGTTGCTATAATTCGATGATAACGAGGAATACAATTTTCTGACGCTCCAGATAACTTCGTTAACCCTTCAGCTGCCCGGCTATAATTCAAGCCAATTTCGATGAGCAGCGACGAGCGTCCAGATGCCAGCTTTCGGCGGGGTCATTCCTGACGCATTATTTACTAAATGATAGAAAAATGGTCCTGCCCCCCCCTGGGATCTGGGCCATGCGCTGATGTTGTAGAGAAGCAATCAGATGTCGGATGAGGACTGCTTTTCGATACATGTGACCCCCCCCCCCGGCATTGCCGCGGGCGCGTCGGACCTGGTTACTTTTAATTTCCAGGGAGAGGCATTAGAAAATAACCGTGAAATCCTCTCACACACGCGTGTTTCACGTCTGATTCCAAAGCCAGTTAGTTAATTCTGGCGGTAATTAAGACCGAGGAAATGAAGCTCTATTCCGAAGCCCCGCACGCTGGCTTTTCCATAACATGCCCAGCGGGGCCGACAGCGGAAGAGATAAAACTGCTGTAGCAAGTCGCTGATAGAACGGAGAAAATTCGATGTTTGTGCAGAGGACGACGCCGAACAGCGTGTTATCAGCGTGTTATCAGCGTGTTATCAGCGTGTTATCAGCGTGTTATCACAGCTTCATTTAAAAGCCGTCTGTGAATACGGGACGTTCATCGCCACAACAAACCGCTCGTTCTGAGAGCGCGGCGAGCCCGGTGACAACGGATCCACTCACTGTAACAGAGAATAAATGTGAAAGGAATACGCTGCGCGTGAAAAGCCCGGCACGGATAGCATCGGCCGGCGATGTAATTACCCTTTCTTTGTGATCCAAGCAGCAGAGAAGAAAGGTTTTCAAGTGAGGCCGTCGCCAAGAGCTGGACTCGTGAAAAATGTTCCAGAGATGGCGCGTTTGATACATTATTTATAGCAGGGAAACAAATTCCCCGGAGCCGCTCGGTCCAAGCGCGACGACAAACACTGTGACTTGGTTTAGAAGCAGATCCTGGCGCAGACGCCACTTATTTACCTCTCTTTGGGTTACTTTACACAACTTTTGGGGGTGATAAATGTTATTAATGCTGGGCATTGGAGTTGGGTGCCATGGGGTGGGAACGGAAGCTCTCATTGTGCGTTCCCCACTTTTCCATGGTTCGTGAATAATAGGTAGATAACGTTTCTTTCTCTCGGGTGACCTTGTAACCCGTGTCTCGTGATCCTCTGCCGTTCGATTCTCTCGGGGATCGGGACGCGGCACCCGATTAGAATTTTAATATTGAAAAACCTGAACTGAAAAACATGAAAATAACCAAACCGTGGAAAGGCATTTGGGAAACTGGCTGGGCTTTGGGGCAGTCGCTGAAGGGGTCGCCCCGGGGTTTTTACTCCAATCTCTGAGTCTCCTACGGATCCCAACCGCAGCGAGCATAAAACCGGTCGCAGGCGATGATCCCGTGGGATCTCACGTTAATGCGGCGGGTTATACCGCTCTGACCATAGTGAATACGGTGTTTTAAATACAAACCCTAAATAGGAAGGACACCGGACTGGAGACCCCTCGGCATCTGACGCGTTTCACAGTGACGGCATCCTTTACAGACCCATATATATATATATATACCCCCTACCCGTGTTACTCACTTCCCCCTGAACCTCCAGCTTTTACCCCCCCAATAGCCTGCCATCTCTGTAGCTAGAACTTAGCTGCCACTAATACCCCCCACTTCCGCTCCCCTTCTCCATACCTTATGTTTCTTAACCCATTCTCTCTAGATTGTAAGCTTGCGAGTCGAGTCCTCTTTTCCTAATGTACGGGTTCGTCTCAGTCTGACTATTCTCGGCACACCCCTTGAATATATTTATTGAAAGGACGTAAATTGCTGGCGCTATATAAATAAAAGATAATAATCACCCAATTTAGTTTCAATATTCCCTGCTGTCCCTGGGCTCCGTCCACCGGAGGGGACAAAAGTAACGCTCAGCACTGGCGACATCTACTGGGGGAACACGGAACTGCCTGCAACGCTACAAAAAAAACACGGAAGAGCCATTTCAGATAATTAAGAAAGTGGGTCTTTTTCAAACTGGAACCTGCGGGGGGGGGGGTGGGGGGGTTGGGGGTAATTGAATTTTTATTATTATTAAAATCAATTGCCTGTTTGACTAACTTTAGAATATGGACCCTCTATGAAGTTGATGAGACCAGCTTACCCCCGGAGACGGGTGAGGGGAAGAGATTTCACCCCATAAACCCCATCGCCCGACTGCCCTCTTTATTCGATGCACTATTAGGGGAAATAATCGCAGGCTGTCTGGGGGATACAGAAGAACCTGGAGGCGAGGGGGCTTTTAAAGGCTCTGTTACTGGATCTGAGCCTCGGACTCACCTCCCAAAGTGCGAGGCATCACATTAAGCCTCCTCTATCGGGTTACACCGCTCGGCACCGATTACACGTTAATCCCGGCTTCGGGGCATTCTCAGCCCCTCCACGTTTTCTATTAATAGCGGGAAAAAGTCCTAATTCCGAA
This sequence comes from Spea multiplicata, assembly GCA_009364415.1. Classification (NCBI taxonomy): domain Eukaryota; kingdom Metazoa; phylum Chordata; class Amphibia; order Anura; family Pelobatidae; genus Spea; species Spea multiplicata. Next base: position 4,597 of record VKOC01003249.1, read on the forward strand.
CAATTTGTTTCCCGGCTCCTGTCTCTGTTTATCGATCGGAGAAGCACTTTTCCGCTGTGAGTGCAGGAACACCGCCGGCTAAATCCTCATAACGCAGCATTTGCTGTATAGATCGGGATTATCTTGTTATCTCTCTTGTTAGCGGATACCGCGTGTCCGTTGGGCTCGAAGCACGTTACACGTATGTATCTCGTGTCGGCAAATTACAGTCACAGTCTCCTCGCTCCCCTGCTACGTCTGGCCGCGGTTACGGCTTTTATCTCCGGAGGAATCTTCTGATATTGGGATTTTCGGCCATTTATCCAACATTCACGGACATTCACCAGTTATCTGGGGGGGTAAATTTATTCATTCACCCCCCTCAAAAATACATCAGGAAACTCTGACATTAAAGGGACGTCTGATGCATATGACAGCCGCGGCGTCCCTTTAAACCAGCGGTTCTCACCTGTGGGTCGCGACCCTTTTCACAGGGGTCACCTAAGACCATTGGAAGACACATAGTTAATGTATATAACAATATATCATTATATAATTAAAGGGAGGAACTGTATTAAAGGGTCGCGGCGTTAGGAAGGTTGAGAATCACTGCTTTAAATCTTTGTGGTGTCCGCCTTGCAAATGCACCAGGGGGGGGGGGGTTGTTCCAGATCCTCGTTTCCCTGCCCCCCCCAGCAAGTAGCCGAATGCGTCCCAATGCATGCGATACTCACCCCCCCAGTCAGCTCCAGCGCTGGCTCGGCAAATTCAGTGGTCGGGGGTTTGTTCAGACCTCCTTGCGCATGTGCAGAAAGCGCTCCCATAGCTTTCATTGAGTGCACTTTCCTGCCGCGGCTCGCTGGACAGCAGAAACCCGTGGAACAACTTCAGGCTGCGATAACAATACAGACTAATAATCGTACTAATAATAATAACAACTGTAATAAATATCTGTGATATTCCCCCAGAAATCAAAGCAAGGAAATGAAAACGTCTTTGGGTGAAAGTTCAGCCGATTCCTGTAAATTCCCCGAAAGGATAAAATCACCCCTTCCTACACGGATATTTATTACTCGGAGAATCCCGGAGTTACCCAAACCGCGGCTGGTACTTTAACGGGTCCTTCTGAGGATTTCTTAATGGGGGCTCTGCATGCGCAAGCATTTACTGCCCGTTTATGTGGTTTTAAGGATTTTATTTCTAGGTTGCGCCGCTCTATGCTGCTGTACCTATAATATTAGATTGTGCGTGCGGAAATTGTGTCATTTTGGTTACAACCATTCTTTTACGCTTCGTTTATTTTCATCCGCGACAATAACAATGAAATCATGGCGGCTTGAGATTGATAGGAAACGCGGCGGCGAAATTTACTCTCCCTGGATTACAAATGGAGGATTTTATGAAGATTAAAATCACAACATTCCATAAATCTGCTTCACAAGACTTTATTATTATTATTATTACTATTATTATTATTACTATTATTATTATTAATCATGTTTACCCTGAACGAAAGGTTTGCCATGAAACTCAGGCTGTCGGCTGAATGGGCAGATTCTCTGGGTTTTTACCCCAATCTCAGAGTGTTGGGTAAATAGGCAGATTCTCTGGGTTTTTACCCCAATCTCAGAGTGTTGGGTAAATAGGCAGATTCTCTGGGTTTTTACCCCAATCTCAGGGTGTTGGGTAAATAGGCAGATTCTCTGGGTTTTTACCCCAATCTCAGAGTGTTGGGTAAATAGGCAGATTCTCTGGGTTTTTACCCCAATCTCAGGGTGTTGGGTAAATAGGCAGAATTCATTAGGGTTTTTACCCCTCAATCTCAGAGTTTGGGTAAATAGGCAGATTCTTGGGTTTTCACCACCAATCTCAGAAGTGTTTGGGTAATAGGCAGAATTCTCTGTGGTTTTTACCAGCCTCATCTCAGGGTAAGTTCGGGTAATAGGCGATTATCTGGTTTTTACCCCAATCTCAGAGTGTTATTAGCAGATTCTCTGGTTTTTACCCCAATCTCAGAGTGTTGGGTAAATAGGCAGATTCTTGTTTTTACCCCAATCTCAGAGTGTTGGGTAAATAGGCAGATTCTTTGGGCAGAGTCTTGGGGTTTTACACAGGGTGTTACTGTGCAGCTTTCCTCACTCTTACCCCTCGTTGCATGACCTCCCCCGTTACCGCCTGCGCCCCCTTAAATCTGTTATTCAGATTCCTCATTTACCATTGGATGCACCGACTTATTATGAGCTCCCATATGGAGTCCTCCATGCTGCCAATTTAGGAATACCCCCCTTTGGCACATGGGGTACACACAGACCCCAAACCCTCTCTATGGACCTCCAAATCTCTGTACCGTCCGTTTCCTTATCAGCAGAAGGGATTAATAACAAACGGCAATAAATCCGCGTAAAGTGGCTGCCGTTCCCCGTTAAAATGCGGTGGATAATGCCACTAAATATGAGCCCCGCTGCGTTACAAATTGAGACAAAACCAATACTTTCCCCGGCAAATCAGTAAACGCGTCTAACGATCCGAAGCCTCATCTCACTAAATCAAAAAGATAAAACTCGAGAGATTGCAGGAAATTCGTTTCTTCAAACAGGGAGGAGCCGGAAGCGCAACGCGCAAATCCTGGTTAATTGTCTAAAAATCCCTCGATTTAACCCTCTCAGTCATGCCGTTTTAAATAATGTAACTACTGGACGCGGGTAATTAGCATTTTACCAAAAGAAACGTTTTTACCGCGTAATCAAGTTCCTAGATAAATCCCAGTCCTCGCCCTGGAAGGATCGCTTTTTAATTATTTCTTTAGGTGTCGGCGGCGCGGGGACGCTGATTAGCATTCGTGGAGAACGCCGCTATTCCCTCCGTCTCCGGATCACAAATACATTTATCTGGGAGGGATGTTTGCCGCTTTTGGTTCATCTTCAGAGTAATTAGCTATGTGGGTGCGATGAATGGTGAAATCTTTATGGTTTGTACATCGTGGTGAGGGCAGCGAGAGACCCCTTTATAGGACAGGTATAGCGCTTTATATAAAACCGCTGCATACGGCGCCAATTAGCTGACTACTGCCCACCCAGATACAAAGTTTACTGGAAGTCCCCGACCCGGAACCAAGCATTTCTTAACACACATTCAAGTCTCCTTCATCACCCAATTAAGGCAACTTTTACCCAAAAGCCTTCAATTAACTGAATGTCGAGGTGAATCATTGCAGAACGCGTCCGGTCCTTTAACAATTATCTTCAAACACCACGAAACCACAGAAATCTGAACCAGAACATAACCCCCAACGCCAGAGATGGAGGGAGCGAGAGAATGAACGTCGCAGGTGGGTGAAGAACATAAAATCTCATTAACTATACATCATACAGGGCCGTATTACCTATACATTATACAGGAGCCAGCCCAGTGATTTAACGATACATTATACAGGACCGTATTACTATTACAATTATAACAGGAGCCAGCCCAGTGATTTAACGATACCATTATACAGGACGTTTATTACCTATACATATACAGGAGCCAGCCAGTGATTTAACTATACATTATACAGGACCGTATTAACCTATACATTATACAGGAGCCAGCTCAGTGATTTAACTATACATCATACAGGAGCCAGCTCAGTGATTTAACTATACATCATACAGGGGTCAGCTCAGTGATGCAACTATACATTATACAGGGGCCTGCTCGCTGATTTAACTATACAGTATTCAGGTCTCTCTCACTGATATAATATAAATTATACAGGGCATCTCACTGATGGAACTATATATTTTACAGGGCATCTAAAAAATGTAACTATACATTATACAGGGTCGGATCTCTGATTTAACTATACACTACACAGGAGCTGGCTCAGTGACTTACCTATACATTATACAGGGTTTCTCACTGATTTAACTATACATTTTACAGGGCATCTCACTGATGAACTATACATTACACAGGGCATCTCACTGATGAAATATACATTACACAGGGCATCTCACTGATGAACTATACATTACACAGGGCATCTCACTGATGAACTATACATTACACAGGGCATATCATTGACTTTAGTCTAGGGATGGGGCAGTGTAGACATTTTCTGCCTAGAGAATGGCTGACTGCGTATTTAATACGATGCGCAGATAAATGTTAGTTTAACCTCCTCTAACAAAAGTGTGTTAATAAAGGGATGTGGAATTTAAAGGGACTTATCCACCATTACGAGCCCCTAGGTGCAGGACAACCATTCCAAAGGTGATCTTTTATTAACCATAGTTTAATGAAACACGGCAGAGAGGGGCGGGGGGAGGGGTAACGTGTCTTAGGACCAAATAAGCCATATTGTTCTAAAAAAGAAATCAGGATTGTTAAAGCAGGAATTTCGTGTACTTTGTGCTACGAGGACACCGTGTGGCTGAAACGAGGAAATGCGCCTCCTGTTATCTGACTTCCCTCTGGAAATTGTGACAATGGAAGTTTTATCTTGCTGTACCCCGATACACTTACCCCCAGAAAACACACCCTAAGTGTTCAGAGCCCTCCGTTCTAATAGTTTGCAGCAAAACTTAATAAAGCAATGATTTCTGGAGTCCGTCATTTCATACCTTCTAATACGGCTTAATCCATTTTTCGTATCAATCATTTCTGTGTATTTTTGCCTTTCCGAAAACTTGGAAACGTTTCTGCGAGAGAAAAGAAAAACCAAGAGCATTTATACCCCGGTGACTGGACTTATAGAAAATGCGAACTACCGTGAAAAACTATTTCTGCCCCGCATGATGCACTGTTTTTGTAAAAAATGCCCCACAATATAAATTAAACTGGGTCATCCTACATAAAAAACTGGCACCAGGAACAAGTAGCATCACTTTCTATTAATTTTGTTAAAACTACACAGTTTGCGATTTATATATATATTTTATTAGCACAGAAAGTGCTGCCCCCCGCAGTATGTGGGATGTATAACCGAGTAACTGATTGCCCTCTGTGACTTTATACATCTTGTGCCAGTGAGAAACACATGAAGATCATACGTCTCCTGCGTTGTATTCTATGGGAAGTAAGATAAGACCGTGTTAGTGTTATCTGGCTGTGAGAGAGATCCGGTACGTACGCAGAAAACACGTGGAGTGACTTCTTTAAATCCAAACACAGAGGTATCAGTTTCATTAAACTGTAAAATGAAACAACCTGATTTACTGTCTCTGGCAGCCGGAATAAGGTAAAAAATGCAAAATGATGACATTTTCACCTTCAGCGGCATAAATTATGCATAAAAAATGCACTTTTCTGTTACTCCTCAATCACTTGCAGCACACATTAAAAAGCGCAGAATAGACGAGATGGACAAGAGAAAAAATAATTTTGCGGAAACGATGGTTCCCACCACCACTGCGGCGTTAAAGATTCACTTCCCATCGGGGTCGGCGATTACATCTCATGTTTCTGTGCTGCAGCGTGTTTCAGTCCATGATAGTGGCTTGGCGTGTTAGTGGTGCACACGCACACAGCGGTGAGTCAGGGAGCACGGACGGAGTGAAAGTGGAGAAGAAATGAGTTAGAACTTGTCCTGATTACCGTGCTGCGCATGCTGTGACGATGTCATGTGTCCACGTGATACTCAGGGATTCAGGGCAAAGAAGATGAAACTCCTCCCGTGTTAATAATGTAACGTTAGAGGGGCCAGGGGCCAAGAGCCCAGTCACTGGAATCAGCATCTTGTGCTGGAACATGTTTTAATATTCCAGATCTGTGTAAACATTTGTTTATCTGTGTTCATACCTGTGTCCCCCCATTAGGAGTCATCGTTTAAACGGGGGTCAGGAAAAAGCTGAATATTAACGTGATCCGTATCCAGGCGAAAGGTCTGTCCGCGGATCGCTTATTCACCTGCTGACGTCCGGCTCCGTTTGGTGGGACAGGAGTCTGGAAAACATCAAACAGCAGAATGTTTTGGTCTGAGAGGAATAAGCCGTTCTTACACCTCCTCTGATGTCAACGCAACGAGATAAACGCCAAGTTTATTGGACGAGACATAAAACAGAGCTTCAAATCACGTTACCATACTGTGACGCCTCGTGCCATGCTGCCAACGCAAAGCTTTACGGTAACCGACGTGCAGGATAGGCTGCTGCCATGCTGCGTAAAACTCATACTTCTGATTATTACATTTCCATCTGGAGAATATTAGCATCCCGCAAATAAAGGCATCTGTCTGTGCCGTGTTCTGTGGGGCTACTGCCTGAATAAAGCTGCATTTCCTTTTTTTTTATTTACGGTACTTATAGTGTGGTAGATAAGTGGAACAGCAGCCCAGGAGAAGTGGTAGAAGGTAATACAGTGAGGGTATTAAACATGCATGGGATGGGCATTTGGCTCCTGAATCTAAGACGAGACCAACAACTGATTAAGGTTTGAGTCTTTATAGACTAGACAGGTAGAAAGGGGCTGATCTACCCGCGGGTTTTATGTCTCCATATTGGTTTTAAATTCTGAAATGAGGGTAGTCCCAGGACCGGCGCTGGCAGGGGATGGCCGGAAATTTTTGGCCTGAGATAAAACTATATGGCCGTATATATTAGCTCCATAAGCACAGAGAGACCTGCAGTCAAATTGGATCTGTAATTAAAAAGAACCAAATTAACACAACGTGCATGTTCCGGGGCCCCTCCGCCGCTACGCCAGCCACTACGCCAGACGCTACGCCAACTGCTACGCCAACTGCTACGCCAGCCGCTGCAATAAATAAAATGATGCTCTGCGTTTTTATTCCATTCCTTTACAGGACGGCTGCTTTGTGAAGACAATGTAACACTTGGCACGCATCCGTTTTTAAACCTCCCGCCATCATCAACACTGCCCAGGTATTAAAGGCTGACATCATTATTATTTGCTGACTTATATAGCCCCAGCATATACTCCCTTTAAGTAAACGGCCATGTTATTTTCAGGCACCTATACAGAGTCCTCTTGCCTTTTCACACAGACATGTTTTTTTTTTCTTCTTTTCCCAGAAATTGCTGCCGGATCAGTTCATTTCACACACACAAGTAAATGGTTATTTTGGTGGATGAAGTGTGGCTGTAGCAAAAATAACCCAGGATCTGGATATATGTATGAAATCCCAACCAGCCCAGAAACCTCAGCAGTCACCTGTTCAACAAATAAAAAGTCATCTGTAAATAGGAAGCATTTATGCCACACTTGTTATATGGTTATATACAATATACAATATATATACAATATATATATATATATATACCCTTGAGATAGATTTTTTTCATTCAGTGCAAATGGAATAAGATGAAGTACCTGGGCATCGTTTTGTTCTGTTTAAGCAAATAACTTGTATGTATATAGATATATATATATATATAGGGAGAGAGAGAGTGTATATATATATATATATATATATATATATATACACACATTTGGATTTTACCAGATCACTGTGTTAGACACTGAGTTTTTTAACACCCCAAAGACCCCCGTAGTATGGGCAGACCCTCACTATCTGTGAAAGTTGAAATTTTTTACCCATAGAAAAACAATGCATCCTCCCCAGTCAGAGTGGGGATCCCGGTGGGTTCATTTTCTTGCTCTAACGCGTCAGTCTGGGTTCCATCGTCTGGAAGGTCATTAAAGGGTTAAACTGCAGACACCTTCAGCGATGTATTTTTCTTCCCAATCCAAGTTAAAAATGTCATTTACAAAGGAATTGTGATGACAATGTGACTTTTTAAATTAAAAAGGGGGGGCTTAGTCACGAATTTCCTGCCCTCGTTGCCTTAAAATATCGTTGCCACCGCATAGGATTTATTTGCCGTGTCAGTTGAATGTGGCGTCTGATGTGTCAGAGATACCGAGCGGCAGCCCCCCGGGTGGGTGACCCGACGTGGAATATTACTGGGAGCGCACTTTCCTCGGCTGCTAACGGTTATCAGCAATAACAAGACAAATGTGGTGGAAACCTTAAATTACGACCAGGGCGATGCCATAACCCCCTGAGTGCCGCAGAGCCCCCGCCTGCCCACACATTGCCATGCATGCTTTAGTAAAACGCTCATTTTCTGCCTTTTCAGAAATTCTTTCAGGCGGACGCCGTCTCTCCCTCCTTCCATCTCGTGTCTTGGCAACACAGACGTCAATAGCAGGAGAGCTTTCTGCGAGCGTCTAGGCGCGCCATCCGGGTCCCTTCCTGCTGCCCCGGTGCCTAGTGGGAGGCAGAGGGGCTCGTAGGCCCTTCTGTGCTCACGGCATCTCCTGCCAGAGGGTCTACGGGCCCCGTGCCATCTCTGCGTGTTGCAGCCAGGAGGGTATCAGGTGCCAATAAAGATTTCAGTGCATTTCCTTTACAAAAAACATTTTTCATAAAGGAAGAGATCTACTAAACCCAAACCTCTAATTCCACATCGGCCCAAATCCCGTTCCATCCGTTATTCCAGGGATTTCAGTTTTAGGAATTGCTCCGTGGATTTGTAAAACCCGCAGTAAATTAATCCGTGTTCATGAGTCGTTGATACATTTCACATCACGCTGCATTACGTCCGGCAGCGAGTGGCGTACCCTGAACTCCATGACATACGGTCTGGGTTACAGCAGGCAGGAGAGCGGCCGCTGGGGGGTTAGAGGTGTGGGGGAGACCGACGAGTCGCTGCAGACACCTTCTGCAAATCCTTCCTATGTGCATTACATGGAGTTATAGGTCTTAGGTTGTTTTATCAGCATCTGGAGCCCCAATCTCAGGGTCTCGAGGTAACTGGGCAGATCCTCCGGGTTTTAACCCAGTCTCAGGGTCTCTGGGTGACTAGGCCATAGTCTCAAGGTCTCTATCCCAGTCTCAGGGTCTTGGGGCAGATCCTCAGGGTTTTTACCCCAGTCTCAGGGTAGATTTTCAGGGTCACACAGTCTGCAGGGGACTCTTTCCTATCGTACTCTGATTTAATGATATCTGAGTAAGCTGATCTCGCTTTTTTCTCACTCACCTTCTCGCAGGGACCCAACTCTTGACCTCCTTGAAGGTAAATTCTCATGAAAGGTTGCATGTCGACTTCATGCCAGTCGGGGGGGTCTCTCCAGCTGCCAGCTCTCTTGGATGTGTATAGCTGCACCCACCATGCCAAGGTTAACGTCCTGCAAAAGACCCGCAAAAAACAAATGAATTAAAAAGTTATATTTATAAATATATCACTATTCACATTCTGGAAGGTTCAGAGGAGGCGACTAACATGGGGAACGTTTTTCCAGGATAAAATTGTCGAGGAAAGACAGAGGGATCTCAATGTCCGGCTTGGAGGAGAGAAGGGAGAGAGGGGATGGGAGAGAGATGTTTAAATACATAAAGGAATTTAATAAAGTACAGGAGGGAAGATTATTTTAAAGGAGGAGAAAAGTTACATCAAGAGACCAGAATCTAATACTAATACTAATAATACTAATAACTAAAGTTTTACTTTAATGAGAGGGTGGTAGATAAGTGGAATAGTCTCCCAGGGGAGGTGGTTGAGGCTAATGCAATCTTCCTACAAAATAACTTTTACGAGAAAAACTGAAATTGCTGGACATGCTTGGAAAACACATTTTTTTTAAAACACATTCATCGTAAAGGTCATGAAATAAGGGTTTAAATAGGCAAAGTGTATTCTACAGGTGGTAACGCCATATGTTTGGGCAGAGATAAAAGAACGGGGCGATCCTCCCTCGTGCGAGACACCTGCGGGCATTGACTGGAAGCGTCGCACAATTCATTGTGTGGCCTGTAAAAGCCTTTCACCGCACACAATGAGGCTCCTGCGCTCTGCATTGTTCATTCCCGGCCCTTCTTATTCCCATTTAAAAAACTCTGAGAATTAGAAACACAAAGCTGACTCTCCGAGCCGCAAACCTTTACCTGCAGAACCCCGGGGGAGGGGGTTACTATCGATATTTACCGGGGAGAAATTATTGGGAAATTAAAAGCCCCCGATCTGCCGAGCGCACCGCATTTCTTACGTTTTCACAGATCAGAATAACGATACAATCTATCGACTGTAAAAATATTCATCATGATATCTAATAATCTGACTGATTTCCCGAAAAACTCCCTTAATGGGAATAATGAATTGTCAGGATTTTCACTGAAATGTAAAACTAGCCGGGTTATTAGGACACAGAATGATCAGGAAAGACTAAGGGGGGGAGAAAAGAGGGGATGGGAGAGAGAGACAGGGGAGGGAAGAGAGGGGATGGGAGAGAGAAAAGAGAGGGAGATGGGGAGAGAGACAGTACGGAGAGAAAGAGAGGCGCGATAGGGAGGAGAGAAGAGAAGGAGGATGGAGTGAACAAGAAGAGGGGATAGTAGAGAAAGATGGAGGAAGAAGAGAGGTGGTAATGGGAGATGTCGAGCAGGGGAGGAAGAGAGGGATGGGAGACAGAACGAGGCGGGGGGTGAGGGGAAGAGGGGGGGAGAAGGAGGGATGTGGAGAGAAAGAGGGGGAAGAAGGAGGGGGAAGGGTGACGTATAAGAGGGGGAGAAAGAAGGGGGAATGGGAAGAGAAGAGGGGGGTAAGAAAGAAGAGGGAGAATGGGAGAGGAGAAGAGGAGACGGGGAGAGAGAGAGGAGATGGAGAGCAGAGACGGGGAGAGAAGAGAGGGGATGGGAAGAGAGAGAGACGGGGGAGAAGAGGGGATGGGAGAGAGAGACAGGGGAGAAAAGAGAGGGGATGGGAGGGAGAAGGGGGAGATAAGAGAGACAGGGGAGAGAAGAGAGAGACAGAGGAGAGAAGAGAGGGGATGGGAGAGAAGAGAGGGGATGGGAGAGGTGATGGGAGAGAGCAGACGGAGGAGTGAAGGGATAGGAGAGAGCCATTTAAATACATTAAGGCATTTTAAAAAGCACAGGAGGGAAGTTTTTTTCCAAAGAAGGAGAAAAGTAACAATAAGAGGCCAGAATTTAACACTAGCCGGGTTACTGGGCTCAGGACACGGAGCAGGAACCCGCTCGCTGCCCGCTACATTTTAGCTACAAAGCGGCCATATTGGTCAACATAAAGATTTCTATACACTTTTAATGAATCTGTTTGACAGACTTCCATCCGAGGAAGAGGATTACCCAGCATTTAATTGGTTCCATTCTCTAAAGATCTGGGCGCACTGCTGGGATTATTCAGATAAAATCATGGTTTTCCCGGTGCACCGCGAGGTCTCTCTCTTATTTTTTGGTCTCAGTCCCCATGATTCAGGAGACACTCTGTCGTCTTCCGTCACAGACGTCTCGGTCAGCTAGAATATTTATATTGCTTGAAATCCATGAAATCCCGCCATGTTTCCTTAAATTAACCCATTCTCCACGCATTCCCTTTCCACAGAACATTAGTACTGAAAGAACGCTGGGTAACATCGGGACCAATTATTCTGGGAGCCACAGTGGGCTGTGATCATCGAGGGGCTTCTCTTCAGGTTTAAATCTCCATCTTATAAGTAATTGTTCAGCAGGGCCGGCGACTCCACTAAGGGACATTCCTTCATCTTCTCCACACTTTTGGGAAATGCTCTTGAACTTGAGAAGCTCCTGAACGTCTCGTACGAATAGCTTTTATGTCGGAACATTTTAAACACGGAATGTAGTTTACAACAGATGCACTCCGCAGGCACAAATTCAACCCCCCCCCTCCCCGTTTTCTCACCCACGTGTGGAATTTAAACAACTTCTTAATGAAATTTCGTTACCCATTTCCTGACCCAGACGTGTTTACTGACCTCAAACAATCCCTCCTCTCCTCGTCTGGCTCACCTTACGGTTATATGCAATGAAAACGTCATACGGCATATGCATACGTCATACGGCCCGGGGAACAGGTTGTCTCGTCCGTACCGTTCGCTGGTTCTACGGATTAGGTTTCTGCTAAGGTGAACCCGGGTGCGTCTCGCAAGACGAGTCCAGCAGGTCCCCAAAAACTTAGGAACGCACTCGGAGCAGCCTCCACGCATTCCTGTCAATGGAGCTCCTGGAAAGTTATGAAACGGCCTCCCAGCAGAGGTGGTAGAGGATAATACAGTGAGGGGATTTAAACATGCATGGGATAGACATACGGCTCCTGAATCTAAGACGAGACCAACGACTGATTAGGGTTTGAGTCTTTACAGCAGAAGAAACGGGCGACTCGACGGGGGCCGATCTGCCGGCAGGTTCTGGGTTTCTATGTCTCCGTCAGGTTAGAGAGGACCTCTGTTTCTCCAAATACTGCTGCTCGTGGAGACTGTGGCCTTAGAAGCGTTTCACCTCCACCACCAGCGCATACATTTTTATTTGATGATATCCTCCATGTCCAGCTTCTTCACCTGAGTGGAAGCCATCAACAGAAACGACAGAACATGGCGGATATGTTTTGGCCATTGGAGCAGGACTAAGGGGGCAAAAACCCCTCAGAAATCCCCAAAGGAAGTCCCGGCTGAGGTGAGGCTGCCGGTTATTGCCGGAGGGACTCTGGTCTGTCATGGTTTACTCCAAGGCCTAGTTTATACAGGACTTTCCCCAAACCCACTTACCGGAACCCGCCACCGATCACCATCTGGAGATGAACGGGTATCTTTTGCAGCCAATGGCGGACACCGGATCGGCTAGTGAAGTAGAATCTTCCGGTTTCTTTTGATGGCTTCACCAGTAAAGGTTATTAATATAAACACGCACTTTCTATATGCCCTCCTGAGCCCCAAATTATTTTTGGCTTGCATCGCCCTGTTGGACTCATTGGCCCACACGACCTGCTGGATAAATTTACTTTTTTGGGGGGGGGGGTAAATTGTATATTATCGGTACTGTATATATATTTGGTGTGTTAATTTGGTCCATAAATACTGAATATTTTGTTGGGGGGGGGGTTCAATGATATTGAATAGAAGCACGGCAGCAGGGGGGTCTTTTCCAGGTGGCCTGGGTGCCGGCCCGGTGTACATACAGGGTTAGACAGGTTTCATTGCTCCGTGGCCCCTATAATAGCCCCAGGCTATCACTAGATGGAACCTCACATTTCTCTTACTACAGTCCATATTGCCTCAGATTTTGCCCCTGTGTGGAGGGTGTAATAGGCATTCTCTGGTGCAGGCCCAGTTAGGGTATCTCCCTCAGCATCCTTTGTGTTACACAATAACCCGGCGGTGTGAGGTAAAAACAAAGGAGACCGGAAATGGGGGGTACTTGAGGTACACAACACCACAACAGTAGCCCACCTCACACTGTTCCCCTCTGGGGGCCACAGGGGCTCCATCACAACCATTAACCGGGAGCCAGAGCTATAAAGAAAGAACCCTCAGCTCAGTACTCGTTAAGCTCGCCAGTCGCCACATTCCCTGATACGTACTCTCCGCATCCACCTCCTGCACACCGCAGCTTACGCTCAGACTTAACGCTTGCTGGTTTCGTGAATAGAGCTGCTGCACTGCGGCTCTGCTGCTCTACAAACCAAACTTGCTCGGTGAGAAACGCCCCCCAGTTTCCATTGGTTGAGTTGCACAGTCAGGCGCGTCCATCAGGCGGCGGCGGTTGGTGATTGGCCATTGTGGCGCACGGCAGGGTTGGCTGCGCTCGGTGATAAAGTTTGTGTGCGGGGCGCTAGAGGCAGTTGCCGAGTGAGTGAGTAGGAGGCTAGAGGCCGTAGCCCCTGTATATCCCAGGCCTACCCGCCGATTCACAGCCAGAAACCCCCCGCAACGACACAGACCCACAGGACTCTGCTGGGCCGCTAGCACAGGTGAGGAGTCCGGGAAAGCTTTGCCGCTGACCGCCCGGCGCTTATACAAAATGGCCGCTTCAGCTCGAGAAAATGGCGACTAATGGAGGGGGGGTTGCCGGGGAATGGGGCAACTGAGGACCCATTAATGCCTCCTGGCTCATCATATGGAAGGGCTGGGATCGGAGGGGTAGTCGGTATATCTCCTACTCTATCTTTATCACCGTATCTTACGGGTGGATTAATGCCCCCGTGCGCAGTATGGGCTCCTAGGGGGCAACAGACCTGGGTGGGGATGATAATACAAGAGGGGATGTTTTACAGAAGCCCCTTCACTAAGTTTAACCTTCTTTCCCCATCTGTTGTATTATTACCCCCACCCTGGTTATCTCTAAAGCCCACGCAGGGGTAGTAAGCCCTTCCTCCTGGGGTAACGATTGATTACCCAGGAAGCCCCTGCCATAGGGCTGTTATCCTCTTGCCCCATCACTAGGCCTGGGGCAGGGCTCCTAAGTGGTTTAGATCTCAGAGCCTTTCTTCATCCCTTTGCTGCTCCCCCCTTGTTAACTAAGATACCCTGATGCCCCAAAGCCAGCAGTGTTACCCTTAGCCAGCCTGTGGCAGATTCACTTGTTCTGATGTTTTTAAGTGGTAATTCCCGCTGAGGTGCTTTCATAATTTACCCCTGCCCCAAAACATGTGTGTTGGGGGGGTAAAATCTTGTTACTTTGTAACAAAGTTCTTCTATTTTGAATAAGAACACCTTTTCTTTAACCCTCCGGTGCCCGGGGTGAGATCTGGGGGCATCTACCGGCAGTGCTCCTGCGGGGTGGTTACTCTTTGTCTTAAGCAGGGAGCCCATTGGCTATCGGTGAAAGTGATCCCTGGATTTATAGATCCCGCATCATTTCTGCATTGGCCGGCTTCCATTGGCTCGTTAAATAATGCAGTTCCTGGTTGCGGGGTGGCCATTTTGGATCCTCCCTGCCGGCTGGAAGGCCTCTGTGATCCTGCAGAACAAAGGCTTTTCCTGGCTGCGAGAGGCCTCTGCGGCTCGGGCCTCCTCCCTGGTTATTGCAGCCTTTCTGGAGGTACCTGAAGCCTTCGGTCCCTACGCCCGTCCTCGTTATTGGCTCCAATCCCCTCGTCCCGTCAGCTGTTCATTTATTGCTGATTTTGAGGCCTTTTGAATAAAATGACTTATTTTTGTTGATGTTTTATAATTCAATGTCTTAATCGTAGCTGACGGGGTCCGTTTGTATATTCGCTTATAGAATGTGTGTTTATTCTGGGGCCACGGTTATCAATGGTATAAATCTGTGCTAAATGCAATGGTTACCATGGAAACCATTTTTATTCTCACCCAGTAATCTGTTATGATGCGTATGGGCTGGCTGTAGGTACATGCAGGCGGATCCTGCCCCAGTGAGCTTACAGTCTGCGTGTTCGACGTCATGGGCTTTTGCGCTATTTGTTGTATTGTGATGTTTGCCGGTGCTTCTCTGGTACTAATTTACCTCTTTTCTTTCTTTCAGCGTGTCCCTCCCCCACCCCCCACCCTGTCCACTGTGTTTTTATTCTTTTTTTGAATATTCTTGGTTGTCAAGCCGCCAAAGTGGAGAGTGCGATTGCAGAAGGGGGTGCTTCTCGTTTCAGGTAACGTCTCTTTTATGTTCTGTTACTTGCGTCCCGAAACTGCGGTCAGAGGCAAAGAACCCCCCCCCCCTACGATACATGAATTAAATCGGTCGCTTCTCCCAGCTTACCGTTTCTTCAGCCTCTGACCGCTACGCTTCTTATAAAAGTAACTTCATTTGTTCCGCTGTGAGTAGCAGGTAGCCTTTTACTGATCTTCCATAAAGTGACGGATCCTAAAAACTCCTGATGCCCTCAGGGCGTCTGTAACCGGCCGCGATGATGCCCGAGTCATTAGATTACATGAGAGTAGGCAGTATGATTTGCCCCTCGCCCGGTGCTGTATACAGACAGGTGGCAGGGAGGGCTGGCTGAGTCCGTCTCTAACTGTGCTGTTTCTTGCAGTGCTTCGTCAGGCGGAGGAGGTAGAGGTGCCTCTCAGCACTATCCCAAGACTGTCAGCAACAGGTACACGTCTTGTATTCTACATACGTGGGTTTAGTCGCTGACCCAGTTCACGTGTGGCTGTCGGTGCCCTAAACTGTCCAGCTGTGTTTAACACGCTGCTCAGGGGCACCTACTGCTACAAAAGCAAAGGGACGGCTCCCCCTCGCCTTAGTCTGGCAACGCAGGACGATGGCGACCACGTGCCTCAAACAATGCGAGCTGGAAAGGATAGCTCTCTAAAGCCCTCTGTTAATGTTCCCAGCAGGGTGCGTGCCATTTACACACAGCCCCCCCTCATACCACCATTACCCCATGTAATAGGGGGGTCAGGTGCAACCTGGTGCTTCGTGGCTGGACTTCCCGTTTAACGTGCCGGCGTCTGCTTGGGTTATGTCCTGTAATCTGTGTTCATTTGATGTATAAATGTCTGGCTGCTGACTCCCCGTCACTGCCGAGTGTAATAAATCGCATGCTTTATCTACCTAGAGGCTACTTCTGCCATAAATCTCGCCTGGATGCTTAAGTCTAGTAACCGGCATCCGCTGGGTGCCTCCGGTAACGCTGTACTGATCTGTAACTCGGCACCAATGTCCTGCTAGCCTGTAAAGTGCAAAAGTTTTGTGAAAAACGGGGTCCCTCTTATTGCCCCCAAATACTCGTAACGTTTTCCTCCTCTGCTTCTGTCCCTCATGTTGGCTCTTTGTCCCACATTTGCTCGTTGGCAGGTTGAAAGCTGTGATCTGCAGTGTATTGCCAGGATTTTGACCGGGTGGATTTACCCGCCCGCAGAAGATCGACTGAGAGACCCTTATTGCCCCCACGCCCCAGTTGCATACGCCCTGTTGTATTTTCTAAATACATCTGCGCGTTGTGCAGTTGCATGCAGCGCGCATTAGGGGGAGCGGACTCCGCGGGTTGTGCGCCTGTAACGCACAGTAACCCAGCCTCGCGGAATCGCTGGTGTGTATTCTTTATGGTGGAAAGAGTTTGATAGATCCCTCAAATCTGTGCTTTTCTGCTATTTTTGACATTGAATAAAATTCACACAATGTTCTATTTTTTTATATTTTTTTTTGTTGGTGCTTCATCAAGAGATGGTAATCTAGATGGACTACCGAATAGATAACATTTCAATGCCAATATCTATCGTCATGACCTTTTGTTATCCTTAACACTGAAATAAGAGCTACTCCAGCTCTCAGTTAAATGTTATTAGTATGGAGTGACCTTAAGTAGCGCTTCTTAATGGACCAGGTTTTTTTTCTTGTTTAAAATCCTTCCCGTCCCGCTTGGTAAACTTGTTGGTGTCCTAAAGCCGCTTGTGTTTGTTTCTGCAGCGAGTACCTGGGGAAAACCCCGGGGCCTGGCGTTCAAAGATGGACTCCTTCACGAAGCACTAGACGAGATGTTAACTCCTCAAATAACTCTGCAAACACTGCGCACACCTCCGCAAGTGAGAAAGAACGGCACGATGCAATCTTTAGGAAAGTGAGAGGGTAAGTGCTGCACGTGGCGGAGACGGAGGGCTGAAACCCCCTCAAAAGTGCATATATATATATTTATAAAGTGCACGCTCCAGGGGCCGGCTTCCCGACTGCTCCTCGACCCCTCGCTAAACTTCAGTGCTGAATACAGACTGTATCCAATGGTCGGTCGAGGTGGGCATTGCATACAGGGTCCCATGATAGATGTGCCAGTTTGGGTGATATTACGATATCTTTAAGAAACTGATAATTCCTTGCACCTTTATTTAAATTCCATAGAAAACTATGCAAACTTTATACTCGGCTATTCTTTGTCCTCGTTGAACGTTGTTTTCCTTTGTTTCTAGCATCTTAAACAAGCTCGCTCCTGAGAAGTTTGACAAGCTATGCCTTGAGCTCCTCAACGTGGGTGTAGATTCCAAACTCATCCTTAAAGGAATCATACTGCTGGTAAGTGTTTGGCTTCTTCGGCTGCGACTCGTGGGCTCTGTCCTTTCCCGGACGTGCGCCAGCGAATGGTCCTACAATACGAGTTCATTCATCTCTTCTCCTGTCTGCCGCAGATTGTAGACAAAGCCCTTGAAGAGCCGAAGTACAGCTCTCTCTATGCTCAGCTATGTCTGCGATTAGCAGAAGATGCACCAAACTTTGATGGCCCAGCAACAGAGGGTCCACCAGGGCAGAAGCAAAGCACAGTAAGTCCCCCGTGTTGTGCCGTTGGCATACGCTGTGTGTCGTCTTTCTGGTCCCCTCTAACTTCTCTTCTTTCTCCCCAGACGTTTAGACGCCTCCTAATATCAAAACTTCAAGATGAATTTGAGAATAGATCCAGAAATGTTGATGGTAAGTGGACGCTGCCAGAAAACCGCGAGACTACTGGCCGTATTGGCTGATCGACCCTAATCCGTGTCTCCCCTTGCTGTTCGCAGTATACGACAAGCGGGACAGTCCCCTCCTTCCTGAGGAGGAGGAACAGAGAGCTATCGCCAAGATCAAAATGCTGGGAAACATCAAATTTATTGGGGAACTTGGCAAGCTTGATCTTATTCATGAATCTATCCTTCATAAGTGCATCAAAACAGTAAGTATGGGAACGTCCTAGAGGGCGAGTGCCAGATCCCGCTGCGTGCGGATTCCAGAGCCGCCGGTCTTACGTCGTGTAATGACCCGATGGCGTTAAAGGACTATGAGATGTTTACATGCTTGCCGTTCTCTTCTAGCTTCTGGAAAAGAAGAAGAGAGTCCAACTTAAAGACATGGGAGAGGATTTGGAGTGTCTCTGTCAGATAATGAGGACTGTAGGGCCGAGGTTAGACCATGAAAAAGCCAAGGTGTGTACTCCCGGTGGTCTCGGGGTGTATAATGGGTGGGCCGGTATCTTGTTGATATTATATACTTAATCACTGCTGGGTATTTATGGCCCTTTGTGGTTTTAACGCAGTCTTAAGTCTTCCGCCGCCGCCGCAGCAGCTAACGTACTGCCTGTTACTCTCTCCCGTCTCTAGTCCTTAATGGATCAGTACTTTGCCCGTATGTGCGCCTTGAAGTCTAGCAAGGATTTGCCAGCAAGGATTCGTTTCCTGCTGCAAGTAAGTGTCTGGAGCCGCCGTCCTGGGCCTTGCCGCTTCTTCGGTGCGCCAGCTTCACTTATATATTTTCTTTTTTCCTCTTCTCAAGGATACTGTGGAGTTGCGAGAAAACAACTGGGCTCCTCGCAAAGCTTTTAATGACAATGGACCAAAGACTATCAATCAAATTCGCCAAGATGCAGTAAAAGTGGGTACCAGCTGGACGCGGCCTGTGTGATGAAGCTTGCGGTGCCACAGAGTGGACATAAACATTAACCCCTCGCTGCTTCCTTTCCTCCTCAGGATCTGGGAGTCTTTATTCCTGCTCCGATGGCTCAAGGAATGCGAACTGACTTCTTTTTGGAGGGACCGTTCATGCCCCCAAGAATGAAGATGGAAAGGGACCCGCTAGGAGGGCTTGCTGATATGTTCCGTCAAATGCCTGGTGAGTGTCTTTGCTGCGACGCTAGCTTTCTGTTGCGTTTAGGTTGTCCTATACTTCATGCTTTCCTTGTCTGTCTTTTAGGTAGTGGTATCGGTACTGGTCCAGGGGTCATACAGGACAGATTTTCCCCCACCATGGGGCGGCATCGTTCCAGTCAGCTCTTCAATGGCCACGGTGGGCACATCATCCCTCCAGTCCAGTCTCAGTTTGACATTGGAGGCAAACCATTCATAAAAAGCCAGGTAAGGCTGCTTCAGTATGCCGTCTATTTCTGTGCTGTGAAAAACTGAGCCTCAAACCTGGGCTTTCGTGGCCTTGTGTGGCAGAGGCTACTAATCTAGTCAAAGCAATTTATGCCGGTCCCGTGGATCCTTAAGTCTGTCCTAAGATAAGACCAACAAGACTTTTTATCTTGTAGCATGTTGGGGGGGTGGATATGAAGTTATGATTCTAATGTAGCTGGATTTTCAGATTTCAAATGACTGACTGTAATACAACTCGCTTTATTCAGGGGCAAAGCCAATTTAACCAGAGCCAAGGGCTTTTATCGCAGCAAGGGCAGTCTAAGGATATGCCACCCCGGTTTATTAAAAAAGGCCAGCTTAACGCAGATGAGGTACGTTGTCGCTTTTGGTGGTCTCGCTGTCTTCCATGCCCGGTGATTATGAAAAGACGCGTTATTACGAGGACAAATACTGGAGGCCCTTTCTCTTTCCTCTTCCCTCTTTTTCTCTTTTTCTCTCCCCCTCTTGTTCTCTTCCTAATTCTATCGGGTTGGCCAGTGTCCTTTGAGCAAGATTATGAGATCTGAGGGCTCCCATGGCTGGTTAAGACAAGCCTCCACTGCCTCCTATTTTGGGGTCTAAAGTGTTTTATCTCCTCACACAGATCAGCCTGAGACCTGCTCAGTCTTTCCTGATGAATAAAAATCAAGTGCCAAAGCTACAGCCTCAGATGACCCTGATCCCACCTCGTACTCAAACACCACCCATGGGGCAGGTGAGGGCACTTCATTAAAATGCCTTTTTGTAAATGAACCCTGTGTAATATGGGCACTTACACCGACCCCTCTCTATCTCATCAGACCCCTCAGCTTGGCCTAAAAACGAATCCACCACCAATTCAAGAGAAGCCTGCGAAAACTGTTAAGAAGCCCCCACCCTCTAAAGAAGAACTACTTAAACTTACTGTGAGTAACGCCACATGCTGTGCATCTCAGAAGCGCTGAACAAGAATAAAATCCAAAGTGGGACGCATATTTATAAAGCGTGTCGCTCTCTTTATTTCAGGAAGCGTTTGTGACGGACTACTTGAACAATGGAAACGCAGCTGATGCCATAAACAGTGTGAAAGACATGAGAGCCCCAAAACACTATATACCTGAGATGATCAGCCGGATAGTTCTGCAGTCACTGGACCGGTCAGATGAAGACAAGGAGCGGGCCAGTACCCTGATCGGCATTCTGCGTCAGGAGGGGGTGGCCACTAGTGACAACTTCATGCAGGTAATGGGCTACCGTGAATCTGTCACCTGGTGTGGCCATCGTCCGGCTTAATGGCGTTCTTATAACCTTTGGTCTCTTGTTCCAGGCTTTCTTGAATGTTCTGGATCAGTGCCCCAAGTTAGAGGCTGATATCCCTCTGGTGAAATCCTACTTGGCACAGTTTGCAGCCCGGGCCATAATCGCTGACCTGGTGAGCATTTCTGAGCTGGCTCAGCCCATGGAGAATGGAACCCACTTCCCGCTGTTCCTGCTCTGCCTCCAGCAACTGGCGAAGCTGAAAGATCGCGAGTGGCTGACGGAGATCTTCCAGCAAAGCAAAGTCAACATGCAGAAGATGCTACCAGGTGAGCCGTGTGTATTGGTGGAGGCAGCGCCCTGCCACAAAACCATCGGGCATCGCAGAACATTCTGCTAGGGTCTGGGGGTGTTGGGAGTTGGCGTTATAGAAGCAGAATGCTGAGGCTCTTCGTCTTTCTTTGTAGAGATTGATCAGAACAAAGACCGGATGCTGGAGATTCTGGAAGGGAAAGGGTTAAGTTTCTTGTTCCCACTTATGAAGCTGGAGAAGGAGTTGCTGAAACAAATACAATTGGACCCGTCTCCGCAGTCCATCTATAAGTGGATTAAGGATAACATCTCTCCTAAACTTCATGTAGATAAAGGATTTGTGAATATTTTGATGACCAGGTAAGACCCGCTGGTTTGGGGGGGGTTGTGTGATTGGTTTTGTTCTGCGCAAGTTCATCCCCTCTGACTGTTTATCTTCTGTTTTCAGCTTTTTACAGTATATTTCTCATGAGGTTTTTCCATCCGACGACCCTGAACTTTCAGCCTCCCCGACGAAGGAGCAGCTGGAGCAGGAGAAGCAGCTCCTGCTGTCCTTCAAGCCGGTAATGCAGAAGTTCCTTCACGACCACGTCGACCTGCAAGTCAGCGCCCTTTATGCACTACAGGTCCATTGCTACAGTAAAAACTTCCCTAAAGGTGAGCGCGGCGTCCGGCCGTCCCAACCCTTTTCTTTTTTTGCCACGTTTAAGTTACGGCCTTCTCTGTCGCCTGCGTTACTGATGCCATGCGCGATCTCTCTGACACAGGCATGTTACTGCGCTTCTTTGTCCACTTCTACGACATGGAGATCATTGAAGAGGAGGCCTTCTTGGCTTGGAAGGAAGATATAACTCAAGAGTTTCCAGGGAAGGGGAAAGCTTTGTTCCAGGTGTGTATTTATTAAACGTCTTCCTCTAAAGTGGCTTACAAGCCAAAACGGGTGTCTGTCTATTAATGGCCCATAGTGTCTGTGCCATCATGCCATTTATAATTTCTCAGGGAATGTTTAATTTGTCATGTGACGTCACAAAAGCCGGCACTGCAAGGTCATCCGTATACAAACCGTCTCTGATTCCAGGGGGAATGACAGACCACCTTAGTCTCTTGCTGAACTTGTTAGAGAAATCTGTCTTCGTAGAGAATTGACCCCTTTTTAACGGCCATGAATCTTTTCAGGTGAACCAGTGGCTGACCTGGCTGGAGACGGCGGAGGAGGAAGAGTCCGAGGAGGAAGCCGATTAACGAGCGAGCGGCTGAAGCCTTAAGTTGTCGAACATACTGTTGCTACGATGTACCTGCATTTGACCCGACCACTGCGAAAAATCCATTCCGCCGTAACCTCTTCGCGATCTGCACGCAGCGGCAAGTCCTTGGGACTCCTGCGCACGGATTTTAGTGTAACGTCTTAATCATAGTCTGCCATCAATATTTTAGCATCTTTAATGTTTAGGACAGTGTATTAGCAGCATGCAATAACTACATCATACGTTCACGAGCCCGAGTGGTGTATGGAGCGGACGTTCTGTGCTGCCGGCTACCTTTAGGCTGTTAGGGGAAGACCTGAATGGCGACTCTGAATACTGTAGACTCTCGCCTTGCTCAGTGTATTACTTGAGTTGTTGCAATATTTGATTATACATTTGGATGTTACAGAGAATTATCTGTAATCAATGGTTGTTGCCGTAATAGTATATTGCCTGTATTTCTACCTCTAGTAATGGGCTTTTTGTGCTAGATTTTAATATCTTCGAGCCTGGGCAAGTGTAAAAGTCTTTAAAGAAACGCGAGTTTCCTTGCACACAAAAAAAAACAAACAAAAAACCCCAGATCCGTTTGAGAGATTGATAGATGCCCTCAGCGATGGTATTGTGGGTGTGAAACTTAAACTGGTGACAAACTGAATCGGTCCTTATTATAGTATTGAAATTAAGTCTACTTAATTTATCAAGTCCTGTTCATGCCCTGATTTTATATACTTGTATCTATCAATAAACATTGTGATACTTGATCTGTGTGACTCTCTACTTAACTCGCCCCGTTCGGCTGCTGCGGGGCCATAATGTGGATACGTTCTGGGGTTCTCCAAACGGCCATGGGTTGCGTGGGTACAAGCGGGTCACCCACCTTGGTTGGTGCCTTTCTTGGCGCTTGCCGGCGGTTATAACCTATACACTCAGTAAGGGTTGGGTTTCTGCTGTGAAGTTTGTTTTTAGAAGAGGCTTTTAACACTAAACATGCGGACGCCAACCAAACTTTTGTTTGGAGGCGAGATGAAGATCTGCAGCCTCTGAAATCAACCCCCCCGGTACTGTTTCCTGGGGCTTATGCTGCCCCAGCAGATTGTGTGTATAGAATATATATTGTATACCCCATACTTTACCCATAATGTAAACCTTGAGATTCTGAGCTGTAAGATTAGACCCCAGTTGGGGACTTTTTAAACTCCTTTTTTTGCTGTTAGGATGGCGATGGGTGTTTAGCATTTGCTTCATTAAGGAATGGATGCTAAACCTATAATGCACTTTAAGTAGAAATACGAGGTCTGTGCATGAAAACCTCCCTCTGCCTCCAGAGAGCATCAAGTTTGTTTCGTTCCTAGGGGTATACGGGGTATGTAAGCATTTAGGTTTAATACCCCCTGAGCACAGACTCTGAAGATGGGGCAGCTGATGGTCACGCAAAGGATGTTGGGGTTCATTCTAAGCTGTTTAAAGATGGGGTGAGGATTCTGCTGCCCGATTAACACCCACAGAGGTGCAGAACCCCATTCAGTAGATTTAAACTTAGCCAGACATATATATATATATAATTGTGCACTCATTTGCAGCGGGCCCTCCTCACCGGTTATGTCCGGTCTACCCATTGTACAGCGTTATGGAATATGATTGCTCTATATATATAAAACAGAATTGTTACTCATGGGGTTAAAAGCTAAATCTGGAGCTTCTGGTTCATCACCTGCAAAGCCTGGAATCTTATCACCATGGCAACCAATGGAATGGTCCTGCTGATTTTACGAGTCCTTTGGTTGCCATGGCATTTAGTACATTTTTGGTAAAGAAATTTAATGGGAAACTCAAGCTACGCAATGGCTGCACTTACTGTCTCTGAAAAGGGAGAGCGGGGTTATTAACTACAATGAATTCAGCGATGCCCCGGAGGCGCAGGTATAAAGAAACGCTACAGATTGTAAACTCCTAGCGCCAATGACAAACGCCGTGAAAGCGTGGATTGGCCTCCCCGCCGCAGTAATCTGATGGAACAGGGCTTTAAAACCTGCTACGGAGCAAAAAAACACAGCAGGGATACAAAATAGCAACAAATCCATTTATTGAAAACAGAGATCTTTAAACAAAACCTGTAGAAAAAAAAATACAAGTAAAACAAAACATCTCCAGGTATCTTTATAGAAATGACAGAACTGCTACTTTAACATTTCAGTATAAAAATTACGGAAATTCTGCACCTCTCCGCCAAAAGCCAGGACTGGATCCATGATAGACTTACTGGTGACGACGGCAGAGATCGCTGGCGGATCAGACAGAACCGGCAATTTCATAAACCACCGCTTTAATCGGTATCAGCCTTTCGCTGTTACATTTCCAATCTAAATGGTGAATAAACCCAGTAACTGAAGATATCGAGATGGGGAAATAAAGGGCTTTATTTTGAAATTCCAATCGACTTCATATTTAAAAAGAAAAAGGGGAAAAAGACCAGCATGATTTAACATGAAGTACGTTCACACAAAAAAGAAAAAAGGTGCCAATTCCACCTGCAAATCCCTAAACTGAACAAAAACAAGTTTATTTTCACTCAAACTGCACAGAGCGTTATTTCCATGAAATATCAGTCGCTTGTAAAGTTATTTCAGAACTTTGTTACATTTAAAGTCCACTTTCTGCTTCAGTAAGATTGGGAGATGATATTCCTTACATTGTTACCAGAATTTGTGTCTGATCGCAGCTTCCGTTCTTAGAAAACATTCTGGGTTTTTTTGGATGACGGTGAAAAATATTTACAATAAGTACAAAAGCACAGCCAGCGTTTTCATGATTAGTCGCTGTCGTCGGACCCACGCTCGTTATTAGACATTTCTCGCTCGGATTCGTTTCCGGAGGCTCTGCCTGAACCTTCGTTATCCGATCCTCTGTCGGAAGCAGCGGGGGATTCATTGTCCGACCCCCCAGAACGGCTTCTCTGAGACCGCACGGAGCCGGCATCCGATCCCGAGTCGGACCGCTTTCTCTTCCTCGCCCAGTTGTTATCGTCGGAGTCGTCAGACTGTTGGGACCGGCCGTGACTCCCGGCCTCGCTGCCGGATTTGTTTGCATTGTCGGAATCGCTGTCAGACATGATTTTCTTCTTCGGTCTCCTTGGGCCGTCATCCGAGTCGCTGTTGCTGTTCCTGGCGTTCCTAGAGACAAAATAAATGGTTACTTAGCAACAAAGACAAGAAAATGTGAATTAAAAACCCGCTATTAAACCCTCCGTGATGTTTTTATGACGTTTGGGTTCTAGCGGCAGAGCTTTAGGTATAAATCGCTTCCTCCTGGACTCGAAGAGGTTGAGACGGAGTCGGTGCTTTCGTACCACAAAGGTCTCGCGACTACACAAAGGCCTCAGGCGGCAGCTCTGGGACGTTTATCAGGTCCACACAAAGTCCACACAAAAGCCCTGAACCAAATCGATGCCGAACGTTCTTACCCTTCATCCGCAATCTTGAGTTTGTCTTCATCAGAGGAGTCATCGCTGGAGGATATGATGGCCTTAGATTTGATCTTCCCTCGCATAGACGGTGGGGTACGGTCCTGTTTGATGGGCTAAAAGGGAGCAGAGAATATCAGTTGTGACTTTTGGAGAGAATCGCCAAGTCTAAGCCTCCCGTTTTAATGCAAAACACACCGGTTCAGAACTAAAGGGAGCCGGAAGATTCTACGGACGAGGCTGCGGCTGCTCTAATTATATCGTAACAAACGATATACAATTCAGCCGCCTTCTCTCAAAGTGAATCAAACATGTTTTCCTTCTCACGATGCCGATGAACCCCCACACGTACCATTTGTTTCTTTTTAGGCTGGCGTTTCTTGGCTTGCGGCGCTTGCTCATCATCATCATCAGATCCCTCGCCTGCCTGGGGTCTAAGGGGGCAGATGTAGACATTTAGAGAGGTTTTACGCGTCCAGGAGGTATACGTCCAATAAGCCATTTAAATGGGTCCCCCACCCGGACCAGGAAGACAGAGACCCCTCACTTGTCATCAGACACAGCACCCTACGCCCCGCGCATGTTACCTGCGCTTCCGCTTCCTTTTCTTCTTGTCTCCCTCTCTTTCCTCTCCTCCCTCGTGATCGCTGCTGTTGGCTCGCTTTTTCTTTTTCTTCCTGGGAAGCAGTTCCTCGTCGGAGTTATCATTAACAAACTCGTCAAATTCACCTGTTTTTTTAGATTTCTGGAAAAAAAAGTAAAAATCCTCTCAGTTGCCGCGTTTTGGCCACAAATAAGACACGATGAGTTCAGGTCAGTAACGGCCGGATATCAGCCGGACCGGACTACACCTCACAGATTAAAACAGTTTCACAATCTACAATAATCAGAACGGGAAGGCAAAAAAACGTGAAGCGGCGATTACAGAGTAAAGCAAACGTTCCTGCAGTCTGATCCGAGAACAGGCGGAAATCTCCTCAAAGTCCAGCCAGAGGTTTTAACAAACGAAGTCAGAGATCGTTGGCATTTACTGTGAGAGGCTATAGCGTTATACTCCATACAGGTTACACCGCGCCGGGGGACAGCGATACAGTGGTTTAAATATATCGCTCCAGCACAGAAAAGATTCATCGTATAAACCGCGCACCTCGCTTATTATCATTTATTCACAAAGCGGCAACAAATTCCGCAGAGCTGTACAAATTAAACGGGGCAGTCAACACACACATATATAAATCTATATAGTACACACACACAAATATTATATATATCTATATATATCTATACACATATATATACACACACACACACATCTTTCTATATGTCTATACACACACACACATATATACATATATAATACACACACACATATCTTTCTATATGTCTACACATACACACACACATATACATATACACACACACGGCCTGTAAGCTTGCTGTGTAAGAAGGGTTATAATAAAAACACGAACCCGTCCGCCGCCCCCTCCGCGCTTCTTCTCTTTGGGGGTATCCATCTCCCCGGAAAACGCCAGGATATTTTTGGTTTTCTCCACAAACTGAGCTCTCTGCTCCAACAGCTTCTTCTGCTCCTCGATTTCCCTGAGACGCTTCTCTTCCTGAAGGAAAAAGCAAAGATGGCGAACAGGTTAGACTTTTAACGAGCGCGAGTACAGCCCGTGTTCTGAGGCTACAGTCGCCGACGGCCGCCATGCGGGATTTTCACCTCTCTACACGTAACCGAGTGAATGGAGGGATGAGACAAACCCGACGACGGCAGCCGGGATCCGAGGATCAGACGCAAATCCATGGCCTGGGAGAGAATGCGGGACGCGCCGTATCAACACATGGAAAAGTCGCCTCCACTGAACATATATCATGGACCCCACTTCCCAAAACGCAAAGGGTCAGACAGGCTGCGGGGTAATAAGAGCCCCCGCTGGTAAACTAACCTGCTCTTTCAGCAGCTTCTGGCGCAGAAGCTCTTTCTCTTGCTCCTGCTTGGCGCGGAGCTCCTTCTCCTCCTCGTCCTGTTTGCGAGCGCGGGCTACATGGTACTGAGCCTGACTCAGGAGATCGGAGCATTGCCTGAAACGCGGAAAACATTCAAAAACCCTTAAAACCTCATTAAGGAATTGAAATAAGTTGCTTGACCAAAATGGCAGAAGGACCTCACCTGGCTTCCGTGGCTGCCAGAGCCAAATCAAATCTCATCTTATCTCCGACTTTGCTCAAGTAATTGAAGTATCTAAAATGAAAGGAAAATATTTGATGCACAGTCCATTAGCATTTCCCCGACGAGACCTCAGAGGTCTTCTCTAAAGATGGGAACAATCTGGTCAGGAATGCTTCATATAACCCCCCACCAGGGCAGGTGACACAGGGAAGCTTGGATCCATTTCTTTACGTTAACGGATCACCTTACCTGTGAGCCAACTCCAGCTCCTTCACCGCATTCAGTACCTCCTTCAGGTTACTCTTCTCATCCTTCAACACGGACGTTGCCAGTCGCTGAAGGACTAAAGCCACATTAAACATCAGGACAGAATCATTGGGAGCCACGTGACGTGCCTGGAATCGCATCGAAACACGGTTTTATACAATGAACGAGCGGTTGCACGCGCATGGTCACCAAGCGCGAGGATACCGACCACAGAACAGGTGAGTAAAGCTCGGGCCGGCGATTACCTTGAGCAGAATCTGCTTGCACTCCTGCAGCTTCCCGCATTTGAAGAGCGCCCGGGCCAGGTACAGGAGAACCTCGGTGTTCTGGTGTTTGTAGAACTTCCGCAGACAGTTTTCATACTGAGAGGAAAGCGAGGGCCGTTATGTAACACACAGCGGACGAGACCCTGTTTTGTGTGCCCCTAACGCCTGGCATTATCAGTGTATAATCCCTACCATCTGAACGGCGCTGATGTATTGTTTCTGCTCCACGTAGATGTGCGCAAGATTCAGCCAAACATCGCTGATATCGGCAGTGGCTTCTCTGACCTGGGCAAACACGTCCCGCGCCTCTCTCACGTACCCCTTATGAGCCAAAACAGCCCCTTGAATGAAACAAAGAAAGAGTCAGCCTTCTTGCTAATTACACAGAGCCTGCGCGGAATGAGAGGGATCACCGGCCACCCGCTTTGCCAGATGAGGCACGAGCAGGGAAATCCCAATGGTTTCATTTGCTGCCCCGGATAACGCGCTGCCGACCGACGCACTTACCGATGCCGTTTGCCGCGTAGAGATTCTTGGGGTCGTTCCTCAGGACCTGTTTATAAATGGCCAGCGCTCGGTCCTGGTGACGTTTTTCCTGTTGGAAATAAACAGCGGCTGGCGGTAACTATCTGTGGCCCAAATCTAATCTCTCGGAGATCTTGTAAATAATAAGATAAACCCCACAGCACCTTCTCCCGATCGCGCGTGGGCTGGTGCAGCGTCTGCAGCCACACGTTGCCCAGGGCCAGCATGGAATACGTGTCGTTCTGAGTTGAAGGCTGCTTTAAAATTCGCTCAAACTTCTTCTGCCCCGGACCCCATTCCTGTTTCGCCAAATGCAGGTTCCCAATCAAAGACCAGGCATCCGGGTGATCCTGCAACACAGAGTAGACAGCAGAGTAATAAACATCTATTGCAGTCATTCGACACGGAGGAATGGCTACCATGACTCAATTCATGGCATGTGAGATTTGTCTATGACCAGGAACATCCCAAACCTTTCAAACATCGTTACCCAAACCGGATCTCACCGCGCTCCTGATTTAAGTCGTCAGCCTTAACGCTATATTTCCGAGGGCAGCTCCTTACGCCACATCAGAGACAGTGAATAGAAATGTCTTCCTACCTGATTGATCTGAAGAGCTTCTTTAAACCAGTCGGAGGCCTCGTAGAAGTTTCCTTTGTCTCTGGCCATGGCACCAAGACGTAAATAGCCTGAAATAATTAATTAAAAAAAACAAACAAACAATGAGTTGCGTGATATAGCAGGAGGCGACAACGACACAAAAAGATGTAAAAAGGGCCAGGCTTGGTCCATCTAACATAAAAATACACTCATCGGGTGAACGAAGTCCCCCAGGACACCGGACGAGTCCCCCCAGGACACTTACAATCTACGTAATTTGGATGCTCCCTCAGAATATTCTTATAGAGCTTCTCAGACTCGTGGAACTCGCACAGGGACTCGTACAGCCGCGCCAGGTTGTAGGTTGTGGTGACTGAGATGGCGTTGTAATAATGCTCGTCGTGCTCCGCCTCAGCCTTGGCGCGATCCAGAGACGCCACAAAGTATTTCTAGAATCACCAGGAAAGAATGGAAAGTCTGTAAGTAAGAGTCAGTGTGGGATACGGCCAGATAATAAGCAGCAAGGCAAAAACAGGACAGTCATTTACATCATAAACACACAGATCGCTACCTTCGCCTCTCCCAGGTTTCCCAGCCGAAAATGAAGAGCGCCCACATTATTAAGGATCTCCGGAGGGACGTCAGCCTGGACCTTCTCCTGCAGGATGCGGGTGGCTGTGCCATAGGCGGACAAAGCATTCTGGAAACACAAAACAGAGTGAGCTTGGATAGAACCCACAACATAAAACAGGATAGTCTGTCTACAACTCCGGTCGGCAGCATCAGTCGGTGTCGACACAAAGCACAATGATTAGAACAAGGTGCTGGGAGAGAACGCGGTGCTTCCGAGATGGCGCCAAAGGTCTAAATAAAAGAAACTCTGTGCCAACCCAGCGAGCTCGGCCAGAACCCATAACAATGTCAAGCACCCCCATCCAAGTGAACCGATTCCTGCATCCAGAGACGGGCCCTACCTGAATATCCGTCTGTTCTAGGATCTGGGCCAA
The DNA here is from genome assembly GCA_009364415.1 of Spea multiplicata. Taxonomy (NCBI): domain Eukaryota; kingdom Metazoa; phylum Chordata; class Amphibia; order Anura; family Pelobatidae; genus Spea; species Spea multiplicata. The sequence goes on from VKOC01003249.1 coordinate 35,239, forward strand.
TTCTATCCAGGCCTCCACGTCATCCGGGTACTGCTCCGTCACCTTCTTCAAGTGGCTCTGCAAAAATTAAGTCTTCATAAAAAAAGGAGTACACATGGATTTTCACCATTTCTGGTCCTACCGGGACACCAAAGGAATTGTGGGATAGAAGCCAAGGCAATTCGGAAGCCACACATGTGCAAGCTCTCTGTGGCCATTTCAACAGATCTCATGAATGTCGCATTAGCCGACACCGACCTTTGCAATGTCCCGTTTTTCCTGGTCATCCGATGCCGCGTACAGAGATCCCAGGATCTTCATGGTCTCGTAGTTGTTGGGATAAGCCTTTAGCACCTTCTCAAAGCACTGAGCAGCATTCTCCTTGTCACCTCTGTAAATGTACATTTGGCCCAAACCAAAGAACGGGAGGACAAACGAGGCGGCAGCGAACTGCGTAGCCTGGTAGTAATACTGAAAGGCCTGGTCATAGTCCTCCTGGAAAACAAGAAGAAAGACAGTGACCTCCAGACCACAGCCCCCGGGCACAACATGCATGAAGAAAACTGCTGGCATTACTCAAAAGCTCTTTTTTTCTCAACAGCTTAAATCTATTTTATGGAAGCAGCTAAAGCAGGACACTGGGGCCACAGACCGACTGCTGACAGCCAACGACAGCCGGCCCTGTGGAGCCCAAACCGCAGGTACTACTCCCTACCTGCCAGTAAAAAGCCGCCAGTCCTCTCTTACCTGCACGTGGAAGGAGCGGGCCAGCTGGTAGCAGCTTTCCGCCTGCATGGCTTCCACCTCGGTATTGTGAAACGCGTGGAGGGCAAGGTGCTGCACTTTGCTGTAATCCTGGAAAAGACACACAAAGCGTCAGCGACTACGCGGCTCGTCCAAAGATGCCAGGAATCGTACAACACGAGCTAAAGCTTTTTTTACCCTGTGCTTCATTTAACTTGACTGTAAAACTTAATAACTGAAGCATGAATATTTGGTCACATTGATAATTAACTGCTGCCAGAGAAAACCATGTGAAAGACCTCATATCATTCAATTTATATCCCCAAATAATTGACTATTCTGTCAAACGCGTAGGCCAGGAAAGGCAGCGTCGTCAGTGGCGCACACCCTGTAAAAAGCAACGGATACAGACGAACGCACACTTCATCACACGGTACCGGAAACAATTCATCCGATTTAATGTCCGGCAAAAGCGACGTGAAGAACAGGTAAACAGGACAACGTCTGAAATGAACACGTGGACAGTGATGGAGGACCTTCATTTATCTCACCTTCTTGAAGAAAAAGTGATTAGCCAAATGGTTCAGGACCATGGGGTTGCTTGGGTCTATCGTGTAGGCTTTGGACAGTAACTGGACACCATTTTTAATCGAGTCGGCCTGCGGGGAAGAATCGCGTCTTTCAATCATTTACACGCACAGCGGCAGAAAACAGAACAAGAGACGTGTAAAGAATCATCATCATAGACCCGACCTCTTTGTTGTTAAGCTCCAGGACGGCCAAACCGACCAAGGCACCAACACACGTGGGGTTCAGGTCCAGGGCTCGTCCAAACGCCAGGCGGGCTTTATCCAGCTTGTTCAGCTTCACAAAACAGTGACCCATACCTAACCTGACCCCCGCTGCAAGAAAAACAGCAAGACGGTCAAAAACCAGAGCAGTAAGGAGGCTATCCCCGTTCCCATGTCTGAGGCAACCAGACCTGCTTGCCCTGCATAACACCTCAAAGGTGTTACAGTAAATCCTAGAACCCTCAGCCAGCCACCGTGCTGCCTGTGGCCTTTTGGACATTATTACAACGTACTAACAAAGAATTGCGTCATTAAAGGAGCTATTTTTTAAGTCCAAATAATTTTCTATTCAATACACTGAGCGACCTTTAGGAAAAGGAATCTAGAGTGAAATAATACGGGAAGCGCCCGTGGTCACTGTTCTCCGTAGAAAGGCTCACCCGGGCAGCCTGGGTTGGTCCGCAGGGCTTTCTTGTAGTAGGCCAGAGCCCCTCTGTAGTCCTTCTTGTTGAAGGAAATACAGGCTTTCCCTAAAAAGAAAAACAAAATATATATATATTGAGGAAATATCAAACAAGACGAAAAGCCATTAAAATTAACCCCATAAAATATCTTATATTGTGAGACCAAACCCTTCCCCCACCGCGGGGCAGATGCCATAACGTCTCCCGAGGACCCCGACAGGGTGCCGCTGGCTTCATTTCAGAGTCCAGCCACAAGAAGGAACGCGCTGGAAGCTGCCGATGCCAGGAGTCACCCCGGGGAAGTCACAGAATCTCCCCATAGATTACAAACGGGCAACTAGGTTCCCTTCCCTGACCGCCTGCCAGCCATCCCTTTAACATCCTCTCCCCGGTACCGGTGCGGCCCACGGCCGCGTTTCTTACCGAGCAGAGCCGGAATGTTATTTGGCGACTGGTTGAGCACGAAATGGAACTGAGCGTCGGCCTGGTCCATCTTGTCTCCTTCCAGCAGACAGAAGCAGGCTCTCCCCAGCAAGTGGTTCTGGTTTGGGAGTAAAAACGTACTTTATTAGAAGAGCTTTTGGGACAAAGCTGGACATTTTACGCTTATTAGCGTTTGAATAAAGCCGTTTCACCCCGCTGGTGGTAATAATTAACAACGGCGTGCAGCCTGTGTATGAAAAGTCACAATCGCTTCGTTTTCATATAATCCGGGTTACCTGGTCATACATGATGATTTTATCCGCCATCGTGTACAGCAGCGTGGCCTGCGTGATCAGCTCTTTCTTGTTGTCCTTGTTCTTTTCCTTGCGCGCCTGCTGCACATAATAGGCGGCCAGCGTGTCCAGACAGGTCATCTGGTCTTTTTCGTGGTCCCGATAATCTAAGTTTCCATCGATGCGAGCCGCTTCCAGCAACTTGACGAAATCCTCCGTCTTTCCCTGCTTGTAGTATTCCAACTGGAGGGAGAAACGGGGGGGGGGTTTGGGGTGAACTTCACAAAAAAAAACCCCGATCCCCGGCTAATTCCCACCATGGTTCTGTCCGGTAACTTCTGCTAACTGTTAATACCCCCCCGACCACCCCCAGCAGAGGTCCGGACCCTCCAGCTATTCCATGCACGGCGACCATGAACCTGTAGTCCCCTCGTCTGACATCCCGCAGGCAATAAAAATATTAAAACATTACAAATGCCAGACAAGTAAATTTAATCAAGGATTTTCACCTAAAAAGCCCTACAGCAAGTTGCCCCCATAGCGAAGCGGGAGGTTCAGTGTTTTGGGGGGGACACTCAGCGAACTCACCGCTAAAGCGATCCATATGTGCAGCTGCGTGTGCTCCTGCTTCAGGATGCTGATCACCTCATCTCCCTCCGGTAACTGATCGAAGTCGAGCTCGATGACCTGCGAAGAGCAGAAACCGTTATCACCGTCTGAACGCCTAAACGTTGGCGCTCCTTTCAACCGTTTTGGAAATAAGCTTCATTCACACGGGTAACGTCAGTGCCGGTAAACGCCAATGAGTGCCAGGAGAGAACGTGGCATCGGTTCACCTGCCCATCATTCACATACTGGCACACCGCTGATTAGCGCATTAATCAGTATGTGAAGTATGATGTCATAGTTATTTGCACTGCTTCCATCATACAAATTACCACTGCTGCTCAATGCTGTGATTTATCCGCTTTCACTGATGATGTCATGAAAATAATGGAAACCCGCAGAGAATCGCCCTCCTCCAGACGGCAGACACGTGGAGTGTGCTGGTGGGAATATTCTGCGGAGTACGCAGACCCCGGGAACGGTAACTCTTCCGTTTATACGGCTCTTACTTCCCCTCCTTGTTACCTTTACCGTTACGCTCATTAACCAAAAGTAACCTTATTTTCCACACTTGCACCAAAACCTTAAGTGGCCCTCAGCTGTTTCTGGCCGGCCCACGTCATCTATAACGACAGGCGTAACGTAACGGCGGCCGGACCCCCAGAACCCAGCTTCTTGGCGGGATAGAGCCCTAAACATTTAGAAGTTGGCCAAGACGTCAAATGCCATCAATTTATTAGGGGTCAAAGGTCAGCTGGTGCGGACTTGCGTCCTGTTAGGGGGAAAGGTCAGGTATTTGGGGAGTTGTCTGCAGGGGTCAGGAACAGTTTTGGGGGAACTGGGGTGAGTTAGGGAATTATTGGGAACTCAGGGCCAAAGTTTTATCACAAGAACTGCTGGAGGGGCACAGAGGAGCCGCCAATAAATGAGGAGCTTGTGCAGGTAATTTGGGGGATCAGGTCAGAGGTCACACTGGGGTGCAGGAATGGGGGGGAGCTAGAAGAGCGAGGGTACCTGTTTCTAGCACTGAAGGAGTTACACAGATGGGGCAGTACGGTTAATACCCCCTCCCAGGGCTTCTGCCCCCTCTCACCTCGTCCGTGTCCCGGAGAGGGATCTCAATGCTTCCGCGCGACATCCTGCTTGCTCCGAGCGTCCCCCAGCTGCGGACGGCGACACAGAGCGGACAATCCACACACCGGAAGTGATGTCACGTCCTCAGTCTATAGCCACATCCTCCCGGGAAAAGAGTGTCGCCGGATAGGAGGGGCGCGGCCATTTTATTGGTTACTTTATTGGTTTAAGCCTGGGACACCTTGCACTCAGACAGAGAGATTTGGAGGTTTCTTTTTAATTAAAGTCTGATCATTAATCAGAGTCTGCCTGTTAAACCCCACTAATAACAATAATAAGAGTAACAAGAAGACGCAGAAGAATAATACAATAAACATATTAGCGATCACTAATTACTCCAATAAAAACGGTACATACTACAGTATGTATCACTAATAACTTCTATAATAATAATAAAAACAAATATTACGCATCACTAATAACGATGCACACTATGTTTCACTATTAACTATAAATAATAATAATCGGTTAATATGTATCACTAATAACCCTTATAATCTGTCAATTCTGTCTGTCAATTCTTGTCTTGTCGTATCCCTTGAATTTATGTATTGTATTAAGCGCTGCGTAAACTGTTGGCGCTATATAAATAAAAGATAATAATAATAATAATAATGACGATGCACACTATGTATCACTATTAACTATAAATTATAATAATAATCGGTTAATATGTATCACTAATAACCCTTATAATGACGATGCACACTATGTATCACTATTAAATAGAAATAATAATAATAATAGTTTAATATGTATCACTAATAACCCTTATAATAACGATGGGTACTATGTATCACTATTAACTATATATAATAATAATAATTGGTTAATATGTATCACTAATAACCCTTATAATGACGATGCACACTATGTATCACTATTAACTATAAATTATAATAATCGGTTAATATGTATCACTAATAACCCTTATAATGAAGATGCACACTATGTATCACTATTAACTAGAAATAATAATAATCGGTTAATATGTATCACTAATAACCCTTATAATAACGATGGGTACTATGTATCACTATTAACTATATATAATAATAATAATTGGTTAATATGTATCACTAATAACCCTTATAATGACGATGCACACTATGTATCACTATTAACTATAAATAATAATAATGATCAGTTAATAGGGAGATTGCATGGTGACTTTTGGCATGACTGTTACTGTTTATTTACCCTCAGGCATGCAAACTCTCAGGGGCAGATTCTTGGGGTCACGCAGTCTGGAGCTCCCCCAGTATGTTGTGGTTGATATCCCTGCTTGAATGCAGGTGACTCAACTAAGTGTATCTTCACATAATGACAAAGTCAAGGTTTCCAAGATGTATTAGAGCCATTTGGGTAACACATTTGGCGAGTCGCTACATAGAACCTTCACAATGGGCTATTGAAGGGTTAATGATCCTCGGGGTCCGCTCATTCCCTACAGGGGGATTTACATTTTGCAGTGAAGCTATAGGATGCAGTGCATGCGCATATCATCACCAAAAGGACAGTAATGGCTGCCAGACCACAAATTCGAAATCATTCCACCTGTTCTGTGTCAGGAATGCTGCAAGAAACAACCCCGTGGTCTGCAAAGCTTGCAATCTATCACAATTCAGTTTACCTAGAAATTGACTCAATTTACCAAAATTCTGTGAGTCTGACTCTAGGGGGCAGTTTAAGCTGCGTTTACAGAGACGACGAGAAAAAACACTGTGACGTTCAGTTTAATAAAGGTTTCAGAGAGAATGAAGTATTACCCAATTTTACATACACCCCATGAGTCCCTGTTTGGTTGACCAGTCCCTCCTTCCTCCCCTATGAGGGTATCACAGGGTTCTACGGCCCTAAAAGCCCCGATAATGTGTCCATGTGTTTATGCAGATCCGCGCAGCCGGTGGGCTGTTTATAGAGCGTCAGAGATCTCTGAATTACTTTAATCGTAATATTCATAGAAATAAGAACGAGGAAACAGAGCGGCCGCTGATGAGAAGAAGTGAACGGGACGGAGAACCTAATAATGTAAAGGGGTTCTAGGCTGCTCCAGAACCCTTTACTCTGCCAACGTTCCAACCACAAGATGTCTACGTAACCCGGACCTTGGTGATGAAACCTCATTTAATTCCTCCCAGGTCACCTTTGGCTCAGATCGTCGGCGTTGGTCAGGGTACCGAGCCGCTCGGAGGTTTTGGTTCGTAGAGGGAGCTGCCGGTGCTTTTTCTTCTAATTTCCCTTTTTTGCACAGTGTGACCCGCCGTGCCGGCAGAGTCCGGGGTAATAACTTAAGCTTGGGGTTTTTTGGGGGGCCAATGAACTGAATAACATTCTCTCTGCTCTCAGGAATAATAACTCAGGAGACGAACCAAAGCGGCAGGACACAGATGTACAAATCCTTTGCTTACATTCTGTCCGAGGCTCGGAGCTTCGCTGCATTCCTGTCTCTCCTGCCGCCCGGGGTCATAAATCATGGGAAGAAATGATCTGAGAACCGACCTTTCACTGTCAAGAAACATAACAAGATCCCTTTGCACGGGACGTCGCTAGAAGAAAGCAGGATATCCCTGATACAGAACAGAACCCAAAATGCCGGTAATTACCCCAGAATGTCAACCATAAACCGATAAAAAAACAAGAGCATAACGGGAAACCTCCAAAACTCGCCAAATATTAACCCATCCGACAGATCCTCTTCCATGACTTTAGCTTTAATGACAGTATTTATGTAAACCATGACTTGTCAGGAGGTATTCTGAATGAAGTCACCTGTATTCAAGCAGGGATTACAGCTGTGATATAGCAGAGAGAAAAGCACCAGTCGGGATGCTCTGATTTCTCTAACTGAGGAGAGAATGCAAAGAAGTTGGCTTCGGACCCCGATACTGGGGCAGATTTTTTAGCAGGGCACTCTGAGGGGAAGAGTCTATAGATATCGCTTGAGGTTGGGCGAGTTTGGAGCTGGAGCTCCTGTATGACGTGACGCGTAGACCTTACAATCGCACGAGGTTTTCCTGTCTATATTAAGCTTCATATTACTGTTAGACCAACATTAAAGGTCCTTCTTCTCCTCCTTCACCAGCATCTCGGAAAGCTACGGGTGGACGGCCCCGGAGTAAACATCGGAGCAAATTAAATGACTTGGCCAGTAATCCCCGTCCAAATGAGGCGGCTCATCCAGGACTAGATACAGCAGAGGACCTTTGAATGCGACACATCTGTCGATACATTGTTACTGCGTCATTTTGTATATAATTTCCCCTTTCACCATCCAATCACATGTCTTCTTACAGTCGAGATGCGCAGGACCAGAAGAACCAGCGCCGAGCAAAATCACTGCCAATCCTTCAACTGCCGCCAAAAATAAAATTCTTCCAGCCACGTGACGCGTCAGAAATCATGGGTTTTGCAAAACTTCATTTGTCATTGGACCTCAGCTGGGAAAACATTGTTCTGTTGATCCACTTGCTCCTAGAATAAATCAAAATGCTTGTTTTTCCTGTATTTTGTCCAAGGAAAGCAGATTTGCAATTTAAACCGTTAATCTCTGTCTTCCTCTGTTCTTCTAAATTAATAATATGGAGGAGAATCAAATAAATAAAAGATAATAATAATAAATCTGTTGTTTGATATTAAATACTTAGATACCCCCCAGCATGGACATTCTCATCTCCCCAGCTCTCCTTGACACTTAGATACCTCCAGCATGGACATTCTTTCTCCCCAGCTTCCTCGACCCTTAGATACCAGCATGAACATTCTCATCTCCCCTCTCGACCCATAGATACCCCAGCATGGACATTCTCATATCTCCCCAGCTCTCCTCACCCATAGATACCCCCAGCATGGATATTCTCATCTCCCCAGCTTCCTCGACACTTAGATAATTCCCAGCATGGACATTCTCATCTCCCCAGCTCTCGACCCATAGATACCCCTACGGACATTCTCTCATCTCCCCAGCTCTCCTTGACACTTAGATACCTGTTATGACTTTTCTCCCAGCTCTCTACACTTAGATACCTCCAGCATGGACACATTCCATCTCCCCAGCTCTCTTGACACTTAGATACCTCCCCAGCATGACATTCTTTCTCCCCAGCTTCCTGACACTTAGATACCTCCAGCATGCACATCCTTTCTCCCCAGCTCTCCTCGACCCTTAGATACCCCCAGCATGGACATTCTTTTCTCCCCAGCTCTCCTTGACACTTAGATACCCCCAGCATGGACATTCTCATCTCCCCAGCTCTCCTTGACACTTAGATACCTCCAGCATGGACATCCTTTCCTCCCAGCTCTCGACCCTTAGATACCTCCAGCATGGACATTCTTTCTCCCAGCCTCCTTGACACTTAGATACCTCCAGCATGGACATCCTTTCCTCCCAGCTCTCAATTCTAGATACCCCCAGCATGGACATTCTTTCCCAGCTCTCCTTGACACTTAGATACCTCCAGCATGGACATCCTTCCTCCCAGCTCTCGACCCTAGATACCCCCAGCATGGACATTCTTTTCCCAGCTCTCTTGACACTTAGATACCTCCAGCATGGACATTCTTTCCTCCCCAGCTCTCCTCGACACTTAGATACCCAGCATGGACATTCTCACTTCCCCAGCTCTCGACCCTAGATACCCCCAGCATGGACATTCTCATCTCCCCAGCTCTCCTCGACCCTTAGATACCCCCCAGCATGAATCATGAGAAGAACTTAGTAACACAGTAGCTTAGTAATTTAAGTTAAGAAGAGTGGAATCCTTCTACCTTCCTTCTAGCTTTCGATTAAAGTGCTAGGGCCACCTCTTCATCGCCAGTCCGGCTCTATTTTCAGGAGTTAACGTGTCAGACATGACGAGTTAAATCTTTATTGGTCCTAACTTAGTTAAAAGGCCCCAGCACTGTGTATAGGAGCTAGGTTCCAGAGGGGCCCTATGGAGGGCCATACTTAGGGGCCCCGTCACTGCTGCAACCATCCCCAGCTCTCATATCCCCTAAGATCTGAAAAATGAAGTGTGAGTATAAAGAAACGAGCTCTCGAGAAACTGATGACCTCACAGGTCGAGCCGAAACGTCTTTCCACCGAGCCGCAGATATTTTCTGGAGTCCTAGAAAAACAATGAAACTTTTTTCCTGCCAATCTGTAGAAATGCGTCGGCTGTTTATCCTCCGCTTGCCGGCTCGTTTTTTTGGGCCGATAACATCTGGATTTGAAAGAGATGTCACATAAATGAAGAGAATTCTAAATTTGTCGCCGTGACCTTTGCTGTTACTTGGCTGCTTGAGTTTTATTTCGGTGATTTCGTCGCTATGAGAATCTGATCACAAGCCGAAAAGTTCTGTTATTTTAATCCCTCGCAAGTGTTTTATGTGATTTTAATGTTCTCAGAGCTGTTGGGGTAGAAACAAAGTGTCAGGGGCAGAAAAGAGGAGGACCTTTTCTCAGCGACCCGACCGCGATCTACGAGTGCATAGGGGGCGAGCTTTCAGAGACCCCCATACCGCAGGGCGTTTAATCCCCGCGTGCCGAGAGCCTGCAGAATGGTTGGGAATTGGGGGGAGACCTTGGCGGTTCCTCTGCCTCTCTCTCGTACAGAAGGGTCTGTTTTCTTAAATGCCAAAAAACCCAGAACCTGCCGGCAGATCGGCCCCTGTCGGCCCCTGTCTGTCCCATTTAGTTGTCCGTTCCTTAATACCTTAATCAGTCGTTGGTCTCCTCTTAGATTCAGGAGCCGGATGTCTATCCCGTGCATGTTTAATCCCCTCACTGTATTACCCTCTACCGCTTCTGCTGGGAGGCTGTTCCATAACTACTCCTTTTGAGTTGAAAGGGAATTGTCTCCATGAGTATACTGAGTATAACCGTTTCAGTGCCAAAGACGCGTGATCTCCAGGGACCGGACACAGCGCCTCCGAGTCGTACGCCGGGGAGTGACGTAAATCTCAGGTCCCGGGGCGCACGTTTTCTCCTCGTTTCCTGTATTTTTTGTTGCAGAATTTGTGTTTCTGGTGAAAAGCTGAGTGTATTTGTGCCTTTTTTTAGGATCCGTTGAGTTAAGGCAGGTCCTGGCGGTTTAAACGTTCCCGGCGGTTTGTTTATCGATATCCCCAAAGTTTGTTGACTTCCGAGCAGAGTGTTTGGGGTCTGGGGCGCGACGCGCGTCTCAATAACCTAAATATTGTACGATATCTTCCCGGAACGATCGATGTGACGGCGGAGGCACCGGAAAGACTCGGCCCACTTACCGGGTACGGTGACATTAACCTTCCCTAATCCAGAGTCTTAACCGTTTCAGTTCCAGAAGGGTGAGCAGGGAATGGCGCTGAAAGGGTAAAGCCGGGTCGGAATAAACAATGTAACGGCTACTAATATTTAGGATTTCCGGCACCGACTGGAATCTCTTATTTGGGATTTGTCTTTCTAGACGTCCCGTAGGATAAATACTCGGTAAACAAAATGTTTCAGGAAGTCGGCAAATTGTTACATCGCAAACAAACGGCAACTGTAGCTAAACATTGCAAATGGTGTTATTCGGTGCTGCGGGTTTGCTAACAGTAGCAGTAGCGCAGTCATCCTGTAAATAAACATTCCGGGACTTTATAGCGTCGGGGCAGCTAACCGGGGGGGGAGTCATGTGTCCCTGTTATAGAATGGAGATTAGATTGCTAGCTTGTGAGCCGAGTTATACATGTAATGGAACCTAACAATTATTACATGGGACTAACAACGCACCCCCTGCTCGGCCCCCCTTGCCCTCCTCTGTAGGCCGATGCCACTGGGGTAACTTTGCTAATATTTACCTGGCCCCCCTTGTCCTGCTCTGTCGGCAGATGCCCCGGGGGTAACTTTGCTAATATTTCCCAGGATGCTACCTGCCGTGATTCTGCAAATAAGAAAAGTAAAGCGGTGTGAATGCGGCCCCCGTCTCCCCCGCGTTCTCCATAATATAATTATTTAGACCGCCCGGCCCTCTGTGCGTATTTTATTTAAACTCCTAAAATTCTAAAGATTTCCCCAGAATCTCAGCCCCATAGGGAGAGTAACCGTATCCATGGTAACATCTTCCAATTCGATGTTCTAATGCATTATGTATTATAAAGTGTCGGCCCTCATGGCCCGGCCCGGCCGCCGGCTTTTTATCTGCAAATTGCCCTTTTTTTTGCATTCCTAACCCGAGATCTCGGGGAAATATTTTCTTTGCCTTCCGCTCCGCGCCAAGTGGAAGCAACCAAGCGGCCAAAAATACGGTGCTCAAAAACGCATCAAAAAGAGATTTTCCCTGTAAATATTGGAATCGCGCAGTGTGGCGGAGGTTTCTTTTCTTAACCCTTTGACTCCCAGAGCAATGAACACAAAATAAACCCACCCTGCCCAGGGGGCTCCATGCAGCATCGCGCTGCTCTTTTGCCCCCATAGGGGTCTTTTTTTTAACTCCTTTCATGCTGCGTTGGTCGCCTTAGAGGGAACACTGACCCTTGGCCGGTCACTTCTCGGGTTTATAGCCCCCGAGCCGCAGATGTTATCGTTTTGGGAAGATAACCGGCTGTTCTATTCTATAATGAATAGATGAGAATCCCCCCACCCCCGCCCTCCGAGCCCCAAGCACGGGGCAGATGGGAGCTTTCCAGTAAAAACATTCTCACGTCCCGTCCCGTTCTGTCCGCATGGACTCCATAAATACTCTGTGCTGAGAGTACGCGGGGAGGAAAAAGGGCCGGAGGAAACCACGAAACGACAAATCATTTGGCTACGAGGCAGCACTGCGGGGATTTGATCTCGGATTTAATGAGGATAAATTGAATTGACCTTTTGTTTAAATTAATTAACAAGGAATCTTGGATCATAAAATAGAGAATAATAATAATAATAAATCAGCTTTTTGTCTCCAATCTGTGGATTCCTCAGCAGCGCTACGGAATATGACGGCGCTATATAAACAGCTATATAGAAATAATAATAATAATAATAATGATAATAATAATGTCTTTATTGACCCAAAGAATAGAATCGTAGACATATCAGTCCAAAGTTTACCCTCATTTGGGGCAGATGGGTTCGCTCTGCCCCGCACCGTGCAATACCCAGTCCATTCGGGTGAACACTTTAAAATACTGCAATTGTTAGGGGAATCCCATTTGTTGCTATGGTGATAAGACACCTTTTTTATTGTTGGTATCACAATCACTTTTGATGCATGAGCCCCATTTTTTCGGAGTCTCCCCATTAACTGGCGTGGACCGGGCCCACGCTACCCAGCGGGACAGAGGTAGGGATTCGGATCCCCATTGCAGACTGCACATGTGCAGAATAGTGCACATGCGCAGTAGCGCTGACAGTTTGAGTGACACGCTGCCTCCCAAGCTCTGCCCGCCCCCGGCCCCCGGGCTGGAGGTAATGTAATACATTTTTGAATTAAGGATGGCGGATGGGGAACGGCCAAAGAACCCGAGTCCGTGAAACGAATCATCGATCATTTTAATCGTTTCTCCAATAAATAAGACGTTTATTGTATTTGTGTGAAATGTTGGGATAACGCAGCAAACGCCGGCAGCCGCCTGGGCTGGACTTCCCTCTGCTTCCAGCCGGTAACCGCGGCACGAATTTATCATACGCTATATAACGCAGAATAACGTCGCAGGAAATTACAGTCATCTTAGATTAACCCTTTGTGGAATAATAGCTAGCCATTGTGTGGGTGATATGCTAATATTTGCCTAAAAGTGGGCGGTGACCTTCAATGCCGCCATCTGTTCTGCTTTTATTTGTTTATATGCAGAAAAGTATAATTTCATCTATTTACCCGTTTCGCTCCCAGCACCGCGTCGTAGCGGAGAATACTTGGAAAAAAAGGAAAATGACTTTGGATTTTTGGAAACATTCGCACGCCAGCTTCGTATCTTTGCCAAAAGTTAATACTTTGTTACCATTAAATAGAGAATCTCACCAGATTTATTTATTAAACAAAGGGGAGTTTATTGGAACAAAATTGGATCAAACCAGGTTATTTTCAACACCGACCGGTGGGGGTTATATTACTGT
>VKOC01003250.1:0-32016 GCA_009364415.1 Spea multiplicata
GCGCATGGTATGCTTATAATTTTGCAAAATAAAAATTATATATGGTAATAAGGCATGAGCAAATGGGGCAAAAAAAGAAAAATCAAACAAATTTTCCATCCCCTGCCCATTTGGTTTGGCATTTTTAAGTAGGGAATGAAATCCATGGCCCGGTTCCCACATTCACTCTCATTCATTCACCCACTTTTTCACTCCTGCAGGACACCCCTAAGACGGTGGAGCTGTAAAGAGTGGCAATTGATTGAAGGACTGTAATTATGCAGATTATTGCTAACACCAGAAAGTCTTAATTTTTCAACTCTATCCTTTGTAGCTTTTTTATTTATTACCAAAAAATTTGTAATTACAATTTAAATTTAATGTGATAGCATTTTTTACTCATCGCAGTAGTGTACAAATTTTGTCATAATGCATTTAATAATTAAGTAAATAAATAGCGTATATTTTTTACATATTTAACGTAGTAGTGTTGAAAATCCAAATTTAAGTATCCAGAATTCTAGAAATCTGAAGAAATATCTCCTTTGTAGAAAATGATATAAGAAGAAATACATGCTTTCATTTCCTGATTCCTCAGACTATAAATAATCGGATTAAACAATGGAGTCACTACTATGTATAGCAGGGAAAGGATCTTGTTTAGCTTCATCGAACGTCCGTGCGGAGGAGCCAAATAAATGATAAACAGCGTTCCGAAGTAGGTACAAACCGAGGCAAGGTGGGAACTGCAGGTGGAGAAGGCTTTCTTCCTTCCTGTGTCCGATGGAATTCTGAGAATAGTACAAAATATACTCACGTAGCTTCCAATGATAAGCGTGAATGGGAAGATACTTAGACCGACAGCTATCACCATGGCTTCCATCTCAATGACCAATGTATCTGCAGAAGCTATCTGCAACATGGGAGCTAGGTCACAAAACAGATGGTCAATGATGTTCGAGCCACAGAATTGTAAGTTGCAGGTTGTAAAGGTAATGACGGACATCACCAGAAACCCTGTGAGCCAAGCCGACGCGACCAGCTGACTGCATCTCCTGGAGTCCATAACGGAAGAGTATCTCAAGGGGTTGCAGATGGCCAGATATCTGTCGACAGCCATTATTGTAAGAATGAGGCACTCGATACTGCCGGATGACGTATAAAAGTAGAACTGGGTGAAGCAGCCACAAATCGACATGGTTCCTCCTTCTCGCCATACAACGTTAAGCATGTTTGGCACAATATTGGTTGTGAAAATAATTTCACATAAGGAAAGGTTGCAAAGAAAAAAATACATGGGAGAATGGAGTCTTGAGCTCGATGTCACTAAAGCAATGATGAAGATATTTCCAGTTATGGTCAAAATATACACCACGAGGAAGAGAGGAAAAATGATGTTCCTCAAACTGTGAAGTTGGCCAAATCCTAGAAGCACCAGTTCTGTGACCGCGGTCTGATTCTGCTCGCAGACTGCCTGTCAACGGAAATATGCAAGCTCGCTAATTTTAATCATTAATCACAATTTAAACCCCATTGCAAAAATACACTAAAAATCTTAATTCAAGATGGAGAATCTCCAAGAGACAGAACACATTTCGAAATATCTCACCCCCACTCCCGTTAACATTGACTGGTTTTCATACTTTCTCCCCAAAATACATTTGTGACTAGCAAACAAACCAACTTAGCAGACTAAATGGTCTCTTAACCAAACATGACCCCAAGACCCAAGAAGACATTTCCACAAACCTCACCTTCTGCTCTTCCACCCTCTACAGTGTAAAGGAATAGTAAAATACTGAATTCCATATTTTTGTAGTCAATTTGTGTATACCCTACGAAGAACCATATTTGAAGGCAATCAACTCACCATTGTGCGACTCTCCAGTCTCCATTCCGAATCAGTTGTTGGATAGTAAAGCAAACATAGTTGGCGGCTGCACCATTGCGCTACATTATGTGTTATCGTGTAAAATTTCACAACTTACAATGTTACGTTTCAATGCAAAGCTGTTCTAGAACTGGAATATCCCAGGACCGTTTTATACCGTGTTCTGAAGGGACCACTCAACAGATCGTTTCAGGATAAGCCCACAGTGCATAATTATCTCATGATACCAGATGATACTGTAGTGTAAAGCAGATAATTAAAGGATGAAATGAAAATATCGGGAAAAAGGGAAAATAAAGGGTTTATTAAGTGATTCATTGTGCGTAATGAAAGGCCAGCCTGGTGAGCCTCTCCAGCCAGAAGAGATGAGGTGGCCCTGTATAATGTATAGTTAAATCAGTGAGCTGGGTTTGAAGCCATCTTCTACATTATAAAGGGCCAGCTCAGTCTTGGTGCAGGACACTCACTGAGGCTGGTCATTGATAATGTATAGGTTTATAACTAGAGGGCTTACATTTTGGACCAAATCCAACTCTGCATCCAAATGGCCACATCAAAGTAAATCAAATATGAGTCTTCAAGGGAGATTCATATCTGATTGAAAAATCGAAGCTTCGAAGGGCCCTACTTCAACCATTTTTTCTGATATTGTAAAAAATGTACTTAATAACTAAAGTGTGATCGCAATTCCTATCTGTGAGCATTCCTGGCTTGTTTTCAATACACTTTTGCCCCAGAAGACTGACCGCCTCGGTTCACTCTTCCTGCTTTACATGAGGGCCCTGAGCCTCCGCTATCCCGGCCATGGATGGGTTTCCCAGGCAGGAACACAATAAATGACTGTGACAAACAGTAACAACAGTAAAACGGTATGAGAATGTATTAAAGTATAAACGGCAGATGAAGTAAAGCAGATAATACTAGTCAGTGACTGACTAGACACACCAAGACCTGTCTATCCCTGCCCACCATCCACCTGCAGACCCACACTCAGGCTTCACCCCATCGCTGATGGGTACCATTTGGTGCACTGACATGTTGGGGCCCCATAACATAATCCAGTGGTTTAAAGCAACTTTTACTGCCATCCACAGAGAGGGCCGTCTAACTCTTTATTAATGTCTGTGATATATAGAATGCCCTATCAGCGCAACAGGGAGAGGATACTACTTATCGCTCAGATGTATTTAGCTGCATAGGCCTAAAAGAGGTGCCAGTGTCTGGATCCCGCTGCCTCAGCTCTGTCTCTCAGGGTAAAGCTGGCAGCATAGACTGGATTCCAACTGGATTCCCATTGTGCCACAGATTACCCTGGATCATGGATTAGAGGGTTCCTGTGGCTGTACTTCACTGCTGCAGCATGCCCTACCCACACTGAGCCATAGATGTTGAGGTTGTGATACTGATTTAATATTTGAGGCTGGGAGAAGCACATGAAATACTAATAACAAAAGTTATGGCGGGGTAAAGGTGAAGGAAAACTAAAAGCTCTGGTACAGCGGACATTTGCTCTCAAGGGATCCATGTATAAAGTGGATATAGAGGCAAAAGATGATTGTTGACCTTATTTGCATGCGCCTACCCAGAATCCCTTATGGTTGTGGCAGCACCACAATATTTATGAAGGAAAAAAACAAGTCTTGGCTTGTCTGGTGTCTGTAGAGTGCTTAATAGGGCTTCTGCTACTTTTAAGTAGATGGAGTTTCTGGAGACTGATAAGTCTAATTAAGGTTTTTTTTTTCTTTTTCTTTTGCCCAAGACTGAGTGGAGAAGGAAGAACCTTTATCCTGTGTTCTTAGTGCTTAAAGTCTGAGGTGTCTTTTTGAACCCCCAAGTCAGTTCTAGGTGCATTTGCAGTCTTGCATTATTGATTGGGAGAATATATTTTTTTAAAATCCATATTTTTTTCCCCTTAACGTAATGATTTGCACTTGTTTGTGTACCCATGTGACTATTATTGGCTTTTTCTTGAAAACATTAAGATATATGGAAAGTGCAACGGGTGCTGATTTTGATTTTGTCACGGATTCACGACATTGAGCGCCGCAGCGAAGCTGGACACCAGCTTTTTATTTGGGAGATAATGGATGTCTTGTGGCTACAGAGGTTCCCCTCCTTGTATTGGGAGGGGGACCAAGGAGATCCACCCTGCAGGCCTTCTGGCCCGGGGGCCAAAAGAAGACAAAGCATATCCCTAAGGGTAATACCTTGTTAGAAGAGTTAAGGAGGTTCTATCTTCTGCTGCGGCTCTTAACTGAGCACACAGAGCACCCTCAAAGAGAAGCACGGCATCTCAGCCTTCCAAAAAAAAACAGCTGTCCTGGCTACTGCACCTCTTTCCCGAGTTTTGTCCAAAGGCTGTGGTACAGCGGGCATTTACTCTCAAGAGATCAATGTATAAAGTGGATATAGAGGCGAAAGGTGATCATTGTTGACCTTATTTGCATGCGCCTACCTAGAATCCCTTTGTGGTTGTGCAGCACCATGAGATTTCTGAGGGAAAAACAAGTCTTCTGGCTTGACTGGTGGATGTAGATGAGTGCTTAACAATGCTTTTTCTACCCCCCTTAATTTTAAGTGAAAGGGGTTTTCCATCACTTTTACCTCACCATAACTTTGCCATGCATTTTGGGTCTGGACTGCCCTGATGTGTTGGTCAATTTCTATAAGTTAAGGTGTATATGTTTCAATCGTGTGGGCAAGATCAAGTGTAGTTTCCCTTTGGACAGGGGGGGGAACTATGCTGATCCTCTGGCCTTAGGGCTGGGAATGCATGGAGTCCGAGGTGCTTTGATTGCCCTGACTTAAATGTCGGAGTCACCATGTGCAGTATTGCACGCCGCTGCCATGGTGAGCGCACGTCTCTGCACTGGCGGCCATCCTATGCACATTCCTCCATTGCACCATTCGGGCATGGAGTGAATTTATTTTTGTACTTGGCTGGGTCATTTTACGGCCCGCCCTTATTTATTTATTCTATTTATACAATCACTATGTGTGAGAGCACGTGTGCCTATTAATTTGATTTGATTTCCACGGTCACCAAACCTTATGCGAGGCCACGTTCACCCTTTTGATTTTCGATTTGGCACTTTTGTTTTTGGACACTGCCTTCTGGCGGTGAAGCCTAAGGGGGTTTCTCCCTTACGGGAGTACCCCAAAGGGTAAGGGTTCTCACCTTTCGGGGTGAGTCCCATAGATCCGACCCTCCCATGGGGGGGGGGAGGAACCAGTCTGGGTACCTTTTCGGAGGTCTCAGAATTCGTATAGGGCTTCTGCTGCCTTGTGCACGGAATGCAGCACCTAGGAGCACGCACCTCGGGCTCCAAAAATAAAAAAACTTAGACACAGATCATGTAATTTAAAGGGGTTGTCACAGCTTTTACATAATAAACATAGAATCTGATGGCAGGGTCATAGCCTGCCCAATAATGCTCATGTAAAGACTCAGACCTTGATAATACCTTATGTTCATCATGGCCATATATCTCATGCTTCATTGTAGTAACACCTACAAACCAACAGTAAACACACACAAAAAATCACAGCTCTTTAGAGCCTTAGTAGCACTGTAGTATACAGAAGTATAGCAATACAGTGCTTCACCACCCAGAAATCACTCAATCTCCAACAACCTCCAAGAGCTTTTCAATAAGGTGGTGGTGAGCTACAACCAGCACGCATCACACCATATGTAAAATAATATGCAGATCATATGCAAATTAGTTATAACAGCACAAAAAAAAAGCACATGAACACAATCCTACCATCAGAACCAATAATACTGGTCAGACAGGCAGGAGGAAGGGCGAAACTGGAATCTAGAGAGCTCTGTCTCTCTCGCTGTTGCCACCCTGCACCCCTAATCAGATACAGGGTGACTTAAACATAAATCCAAGCAAAAGATCCAGCTATTGCACTGTCTATCATGGGAAATACAGCCTCCAGCTGCCTCCCAAGTCACAGAGGCTTCTGCGACATATACATACACAAACACACACACATTATGTTCCCCCTCTTGCTTTGCTGAGTCCTGTCCCCCATAAAGCTTGCGCTCTTTGTGCATACAGCTTTTCTCCTTCTGTATTTTCCTTTCCCACTTTTAATCACTTCTCTCTACTCATTCGGTCTGACCTAGGGTTGCCCCCTAAAACATCGGTGTCCACAGGATTTTTTTTGGGGGGGGGGGGGCCCACCTTTTCCAATCTCTGACCACAATTCCCATGAAGTTAAGCCGGCAATTTGGCTGCCGAATAACATAGTCAACAAAGGTTAGTGTTTGTACTGTAAACTAAGTGTAATGCCCCCAAAGCCCAATCTACAGTTACAGCTACGATTAATGATCAACTAGCAATGTTGCTGATTAACATCACGGGAGCTGCCGTCAAGGAACGTTAATGTTGTGTAGTGTTGTGTAGCTCTGTGATGCCCAACAAACCCCTGAAGTACCAATCCATAATGATATAAAATCTAACCTTTGACACTCAAGTTGTTGAGTACTCACTCTCCCATGATGCTTATCGCTTAACATAACATGCTGGGCAGTAATAGGTTTTAAACGGTCGTAGCTGCAACGTAGTCCCGTTTATCCTGCCTGGGCAGATCTTTGCATTTACCCTTTTCTACCACCAGGGGTGCTCACACTGGAATCGGGAAGCCTACAAACTCCTCCCATTCAGAAATAATTTGCAAAGGGTTAATGAGATTGCCAAATCAGTACATGGTAAAGGGCAATAAGGGAATGTGACGAGTTTACCATGAATCTCCATGCTCACCCTAACCCAAAAACGCCCCAATTCCTATATTATGCTACCTAAGCCCACCCCCAGAAACCACTTGCCTTTTGCTCATGCCACCAACATGGCATGTCTAGACACGGTTGAGTGTAATTCATGCTGCAAGGGAAAGTAAGCATTTAAAGTAAGCAATTTACAAACAATTACACAACCCCAGACCCACAAACACAGCATAATTCTGCCAGGCGATGTTGTAAAAAAACAGATTGAGAAATATATATCTGGTGCAATAAAAAAATATATTGAAATAACATATTGTGGGATAACTCCGACAACTGCAGAGTACCAGGGCGTTCAATATCTATGGTGCCCAGAGTGGGGCATCTTCATTGGGGAGCGATAGATAGGGCTGGAGGGAGGACCACCCGCTTACTTGGAATGTATTGAAGAAGAATTTCGTTAGAATGAGAGGTCATAATCTGAAATCTAGAGCTTCAGATGTAATGTAAGGACGTTTTACTTTACTGAGAGGGTGGTAGGTAAGTGGAACAGCCTCCCAGCTGAAGTAGTAAAGGCTGATACAGCTCCTGAATCTAAGATCAAGGTTTTACATGCCCCAAAACAATGTATTATGGGTCAAGCTGTTGATGGCATCATATCTTTTTCAATATCCCAACTTGGAATTCTGGATGGTAGCTAAGTATGCATTATAAAACACACAATGTAAGTTTGTAAGACCACGCAAAAGCTCTAAGAAGTCCAGGCATCACAATGAGATTCTTTTTAAGAAACTTGATACTTGTACACGTAACTTTTTTTTTCCTCAAGTGTGAGTGTAACAAGTGTTGTCTTACAACAAACAAGATTGACATGCAAAACAGGAACGATGACATCATACTGACTGAAACGCTCTTCAGATTGCCAAGAGACAACCGTGGGTTACTAAACCTGTTGCAACATTTAAATAAGTTATCTATCTTCATAGCGACCTATGGAACGTTCTTACTTGTTGGCCAATTCCATTGGTTGCTTGGCTGATGAGACCACTTTCCAAACTAGAATCCTTTTTTATATGTAGCCACCATAGAAAACAACGCAGTCACATATGCCTTTCGAGACCCCAGATGTCTCTTTCAGATGTCCCATCTCATCTATTTCTATGTTGGACCAATTAAAGATGATAATTGTTGACCTTATTTGCATGTGCCTACCCAGAATCCCTTGTGGTTGTGGCAGCACCATGAGATTTCTGAGGTGTCAGGAACCACTTTTTTGCTGCCTGAACCATGGCTTTTTTTTATTATTTATTATTTATTATTATTATTATCATTATAATTATATATTAATTATTATTATTTATTATTATTATTATATACCTGTGGCTTTAAATCTGCTACCACCCTCTGGAGCACTCAGAACTCATTACTAGGATCAGGTGTGCCTTGTTACCTGGGTTGAGCCCTAGTCCATACATCCAGCTGGGCCTTGTTACCTGGATTACCCTGCCTTTATGAACCTGCCCTTCAGTCAGGGCCTTTGTATTGAAGTCTATGGACTTTCCAGCTGTGGCTCTGGACCTGTACTGTTCCTGGTTCCCTGCTTTTGTGTCCTTCCAAGTGGACTCCCCGCTTTTGTGTCCTTCCAAGTGGGCTCTCTGTCTGTCGTGCCCTTCCAAGCGGGCTCCCTGCCAAAAGACTTATTACCGGTATTTTATTTTGCCATACATCCGGTTTCTTGCTTAGACTGTATTACCCTTATTTGCTGGTCCTGTTATATACATAAAATACACCGCATTACCTACATTTCTGCTTGTGTTGTCTTTGTCTGCGTAATCATGCACCGTGGGTTACAGACTGAACCCCAAGTATCCCCTGCGCATGGGCTCCTACCCGACCTGAGAGATTTGTGGTTTTGTAATCTGCATTTCTAATCGATACATTGATAATTTTAATAGTTAAATACCACTGCACGAGTTTATTTGCTAATAAATTATAATTGAATAAACTAATATCTCTTGACAAATTCGTGCATCTCTTTTTCATTTTGCAATAAATGTTCTTGTTCCAGTTTGCTCTATACCTGCCAATAGAGCTTTCCTAATATTTGACTCTCTTGTCCCCCAGATGATCTTAAGGATAAAACAAACACAAATTATTTACTTTTGTCTAAAAAGCTCTTGTTTCTGAAAAACCTTGAACTGTCCATTCAGAACTAAACCAATATTTGCATTGTTGTAGTTAGCCTCCAGACTGTATGTGAGTAACCGCGAGTGGGAGTGTATCTGGCAATGTGTGAGTGTGATTGTGCTTAAGTGGGTGTGTGAGTGTGCGTGTAATTTAAGGCTGACTCACATTCGGGCAGAGGACACACCAGAGGCAGTTGTCCAGCCCTGACACACGATGCTGCCCCGGGTTTTGTACGCGGGGTTAATCCTAATGCAGGTCTCCTGGACCCTGGAGACCAAATTGTGAGTAACCCTTTAAATGTTACATGAACTCAGTATGTTTTATGCGTGTCTGAAAGGCACAGATTCACCACTTAAATGAATATAACTTGTGGTTTTTACCCCAATCTCAGGGTTAGGGTGAATAGATGCATTCTTATGGTCTGGAGCTGACTCCTTCATATTCTACTCTAATTTAATGATATCTAAACATGCTTTTTATCACTACTGTGCCTTAGCTTTATTCCCTACTTGAATACAGGTGACTTAGGAGGTAAAGATATACTGAACTAACATGTTATGGACCATTATTTGAACCATTAGAGGCTAAGGTTTAATGTAAGGAATTTTAATTTACTGCATTTTCCAATTTCTACAGATTTTCTTTTTTGCATTGCCCTGCCTGCACCTAGATCAATTTACAAGATATATATATATATTATATATATATAATTTTTTTTTTTTTTTTTTGCAAGAGTTAGTATGCTAACCCTTAACATGCCCAAAGTATTAACCCCTTAAGAACAATGGGCCCTTACATTTTTGAGCCCTTACGTGCCCGTACGGGCTTTGTCATGAAGGGGTTAACGTTGGATTTACTGTAGCGTTCTGTATCTTTATGTCAATAGCGCATCTAACATCTAATGCTAAGGCATTTCTCTCCAGGCATTATGCTGTGGTTGTCCCTTCCGAGATCATAGCTCTCCGTCCCCAGCTCGCGTGTTTTGACATTGAGGGAGCAAAGGGAGAAAGCAGCATCCAGCTCTCCCTGAACACGGTCAACGGAAACTCCACCTTGGTAGAGAAGACCTTCAACGAGGACTCTCTGTTCTCCTGCGTTTCATTTCAGGTATTCCCACAAAGGCATTGGCCTTACAGCAGAAGACAATTGATACAATTTGAAATTAATCAGAATGATATCTCATATCACTTTGGATTGCGAATCTTACTATTTTCTTTGGTTTTGCTCCGGCCAACATACTTACACTTCCAATAATTCTTTTGCATCCCGTACAGGTCCCCAACCCCACCGAGGAGAATGAAGAAGTTGCTACATTGGGCGTTTCTATTCATTCTTCATCTGAATCTGTCTCCAAAATAACAAAAGTTCTCCTGAAGAAGGAAAGAAACGCGATTCTGGTCCAAACAGACAAACCCATATACAAGCCTGGACAAACCGGTAATGGGATGGAGGGAGTCAAAATGTCTAAAACAAATTGTTTTCAAAGACCCAAATCATATTAAACGTACTCATGATTAATGCGACACATATACAGTTTGTTGGAGAATCCCTAAACTTTGAACTCTATTGGGAGTTTTGTTTCTAAAATGTGTTAGAATGTAATTTTAGAAGGAATACAAAAAAATGCATTGGGAGTGGTTATAACAATGAGAATTATATGTTTTTTGTATATAAAAAGCCGGCAAAATTCCAAAGTACCATCAATGTATGTATCATTTCGGAGCGGTGATGCGTGATTTCTTTCCGTAATGTTTTCTTTCATTAATAGTGAAATTCCGAGTCCTTTCCATCAAGGAAAATCTCCAGCCAAGGACACATCAGGTAATTGCATTTTTTAAAGAAATATTTGGGGCAAAAGTAATGGAAAAGGGATTTGGGAACCTGGCTTTAAAGTGAAAGTGCAAGTTTTTTTGCAAGTGCAAGTGTGTTATGCTTGGAAACCCCCGGTTCAGTTGACAAATACCAATTCATATCGAATGTGCGTCTCTCAGCATGCGCAACCGAACAGAGACATGAAAATAATTCAGATACTGCAGACCACGGGGTTGTGCTACTGTTTTTTTTATTATTTGAATTGTTCATTATGTTGTTTTCTTTTATTTCTTTTAGATTCCTGTCATCGAATTACAGGTTGGTAAATATGATGAATGAGATAAATGTATGTACGGTTCTATGGGTCAATGGAGTGAATGAGTGGATTGCTAGGTGGCAGAGCCGTAACGAGGGTTCTTGGTGGCTGGTGCCACTGGGTAGCTCAAGTGCATCCCTCACCTTCCAGTGCCAGGGGCAGTTGCCCATCTTGCTCCATGCAAGTTATGCCCCTACTTATTCGGGAATGAAATAACACGTTTTGGGTTTGGGTTTTTTTTAGGATCCAGGCAAGAATCGGATCGGCCAATGGCTGAATGTAAATTTAAATCAGGGAATTGCTGAGTTCTCCTTCCCACTCTCAGTTGAGCCCGCGATGGGGGAATATTCCATCAAGGTGAAAGATCATGTCCATACCTTCTCTGTGGAGGAATATGGTGAGGAACGCTCGTATCTTCCTTCCAATTTAAAGTTTTTTATATCCCTATGGCAACAACCTATCAGTGCTTGTACTGATGTAACATGGCAACTCGCGGTTCCAGATTAAAACTGTCTAGGGCCCCTAGGCATACACAAACATACATCTACACATACATACACACACTCGTCCTCACCTCTTCAGTGCTTGGGTCATCTTCTGTGACCACATTGAACACCCACCTGCTACAGTAGGCTACATGACTATTATCCTAGGCACATGCCTAATGGATATTCTAACTATTTATATCAGGGAAGGGTTTGGGCATTCAAAATCACCAGGTATGATGTAATCAATGCTGTGTTTAGTTAAAGTGTTTCACCATCTTTTTAAACACCTGATTATCTACTTCCACAGTGCTGCCGAAATTCGAGGTCAGTCTGGAGTTCCCTAAAGTTGTGATGTTTAACAGCGACCATTTCCCGGTTAAAGTATGTAGCAGGTGAGTCCGTTAAAGAGACCAGAAATTGAAGCGTAGACTGCAATGTGCACAAAGCTATTAGACCACTAGTTAGAGTGCAAACTCAAAATGTTTTCCATGAGTGAGTAGGGTCCCTCGGTCTCGCATAGTCTTTGAGTTACTACTCATTTGCCCCTTTGCCTGACCCCCAGAAAGTATGCACGTGATATTCTTACCGCCATTCAGCTCAGACCTCCATGCACATACCTTGAATGTAATTTCCTGCCGCTGATTGGCTGCTTCAAGCAGCCAATCAGTGGCAAGAATCATAGGACTACAGAGAAAGCAGTTGCAGAGCTGCAGCTTCTACTTTAGGTACGTGCTTTATTTTTTTTTGTATGTATCTCTTAAAAATGCCTATCTACGTGCTCACAGATGAGGGTTACTCAATGAGTGCTTTAATATGCATTCTTTTTGGTGGGGATGCCAGGGACAGTCGGATGTCTCTTAAGCCCCGTCTAAGGTGCAATTAATTCAATAAGCAGTGTGACTAATGTGAAGTTACCAGCTCCACATATGATAGTCGTATTGTTTGTCCGTGTCTGTCAGGTATACGTACGGGAAGCCAGTCCATGGTGTATATAGCGGCAGTGTCTGCCGAAAACGTTATACTTACTCCTGGAGACAGGACCATGGTTTGCCTTTAGAGCTGTGCAAGAACATCACTGGAAGGGTAAGCGAAAGAGAATGATGGCCAAGTGATTCAGGAAATTACAAAACTGAATGTCTATTCCTAGCAAGGGTTAAATATATTTATTTAAATATCACAATGAATGATTTTTCTTAAAATGTTTCACCCTCCAGGTCTGCATTTAGTGATAAGCAGAGGCAACATATAACTATTTCCAGGGTTATATACAGTCGTTAGAAGACCCTTGCTGGTCATTTCTGCCAAAATTAATAACATAAATTGGATTGGCCAAAATTAGCCCTCGCGTTCCTCTAGTTTTTTGACATGTGCATCGTTTCCTGTGCGTTTAACCTAACGTTCCATATTTCCTAGAAGTACTGTTAAAATTAACAATGAATCCGTGTATGTGTATTCTTTTCTCAGTTGGACAAATCTGGATGTTCCACAACCGAATTGAAATCCGATAACTTTAACTTAACCAGCAATGAATTCCAACTGAATTTAGAAGGAACAGCTTCGGTCACCGAGGATGGGACAGGTGAGGTCATCATGGTTTATGAAATGTCCCTTAATACGGATTTTTTGGAGTAGGAAAGAAGAATGTCCCACGACTGACAAAAATGGCGGTCTCCAGGTCATTTGGACAAAATGAGAGAAAACCAGGCTTTTTTCAATGCCGACCTACATTACTGTATACAGCACTGGGTTTAATGCTCCAAGGGGTTATGTTACGGGACACATGCTACAAAAAAGCAGCTTATCTTTATATATGACACATGTTCTAGCTGAGTTTTATTATCATCTCTCAAACTCTCAATCCTATTTTGAATGCTCCATGCAGGAGTTGAGCTATCAACATCCAGTGGAACCTCTATATCAAATACCTTTGACAAAGTATCTTTCATTGATGCTGACAACAGCTACAAGGCAGGAATCCCATACAGCGGTAAGGTAAGAGGACCTATCTTATGAGGTTTCTTACAGCAAGCCGACACATCCTACCACCTGCTGCACACAGCTTCTCAATCAGTACCCGTCATCCCAAGTTCCCAACCTCATCTGATACATTTCTCCCTTTCTTCCATCTAGCTGAAAGTTGAAGACGCCATTGGAAACCCAATTGCAGACAAGGAGGTCTATCTCTCCTGCTCCAACCACGGCCATACTGAAGAGCTGACTTTAATAACCGATAAGAATGGACAAGCGGTCTTCAAGCTGGAGAACACCACCAACTGGCAAGCCCATACCACCATAACGGTAACCAATGCCTTGTGTCTGGGATTGTAATTCATACGAACCGCATTGCCAATCTTGGGCAACATCATTAGTGTGCCCAACTACATGCATGGGATAGGCATAGACAAGGCCAAGGACTGGTTAGAGTTTGAGTCTCAACAGCAAGAACAATTGGCTGAATGGTTCCTATCTGCCATTAAATCCTATGTTTCTATGTTTACCTATATAATATATAAGAGGTCAGAGTGCCATATAAGAGAATGGGTTTCTTCATAGTAAAGGCAGTGATATTTAACAAAATGCTTAGGGTGCAAGACATATGGTATAGGTGACTTCAGAGTTCAGATGGGTGTCCAACACCTTACCCTAGACCGTTTGTGTATTTTTCTTTCATCTCACCATCTCTAAGATAGAAGCTGCTCTAACATAAACATATAAGTTCCTGATGGGACTGTCAACATTCCAAAATGTAAAACGTAATAACCATCGAATCTGTTTTCTTTTCACAGGCCAAGACAAACAAGGAGAACGTTCCATACAAACCTGGCATTATTCAGCCAGTATACGGTTACGCGCACCTGTCACTTTCACCGTTTTACTCCAAGAGTAAGAGTTTCCTGAAGCTGCACTCCCTGCAGAATGTTCTACCATGTGAGGGGCAACAAGAAGTCCATGTGGAATATATCATTCAACACACAGAGCTGGAGAAAGAGGCCAAGCACTTGGATTTACACTATCTGGTAAGAACTGCGTCCAAGTGCCAGCTCCAACAGCTTGTGCGTTATCTATAAAATATAACAAATCCTGGATGCCCTCTGAGAATCGGCCAGAACAGCATTTTTTTTATATATATGTTTGTTTTGTTAACATTATTACTCGTTTTTAATTCAATTAAATTAATAATTTTTCATTTTTGAATTTTTTTTCTCTCCAGATGACTTCTAGGGATCTATATTGGATTCTGGATCTTATGAAATTCCGATAAATAATGCTGATCAAGGTGGGAGAAATATAAATATCTGTTTATCAGTTTAATCATCCTGCGTTCAAAATTAAATAGGTTTAATAGTAATTCTTCCAAATCAGTTTTCATCCAATTTGTCCCTTAAGTTTTGTAGATCAGGGATTTGTGGACACCAAGGAATTCTGTAATCTGCCGCTCAGTGTTTGATAGATAAAGCCTTAGAGTATTTAGCCACATTCTGAAAACAACGTGACAACCCTAATAAAGTAAAATATAACCATTCATTAATGAACCAATAATGTTGTGAACTGGAATAAAAAGAAAAGGAGCAAAGGGAAGGAAGGAGAGAAGGAAGGAAAAGGAAGGAAAGTAGGGAAGGAAGGAAAGGAAGGAAGGAAATGAAATAGAGGAGAGGAGGAGGAAGACGGAAGGAAGGAAGGAGGAAGGAAGGACAGAAAGGAAAGAGAGGGAGGAGAGGAAGGAAGGAAGGAAAGAGAGGAGAGGAAGGAAGAAGGTGGAAGGAAGGAAGAGAGAAGGAAGGAAGGAAGGGAGGAAGGAAGGAAGGAAGGAACGAAAGACGGAAGGAAGGAAGGAAGGAAAGGAAGGAAAGAAGGATATTCACGCAGGAAAAATAACTTCAAAATATGAGTTCATATACAAAGGTTTAAGGGTCCCTAACGCAAAATAAACATAGTTTCCAAATATCGTAATATCTTGTTTTTGTTACCTCTTCAAACATGTAACGGCAAGGAAGGGGAAAGAGTGGTATTGGCCCAAGAGAAAATGTTTTTTAGTTGATACCTTTTATTGGGCCATCATAGAAAAACCAATAGAATCTCATACATTTTTTAGGACCTCAGAGGTCTCCTCTATCTGAAGAAGTGACCTCCGAGTAAATTTACATATTTTCCTACGTTGGCCCAATAACAACAATACCCAAAGACTCCTTTCCTGCCTACGTGCCTTTAGAAGGCATGATGTCTTAAATAAATATTCATGCCGTTCTGACGGATGTTAATGCATCGCGTGATCTTATAAGTCATGTTTCCGTGAATGGAACCCGGTGTCTTTCTCCCCTTAGATCTAAGCGGTAGCTCCAACTTCAAGCTCCCTCTGAGTGTGGAAGCCTCTCCAAACCTGCAAGTGATTGTGTTCACTCTACTGCCAGGCGGGGAGATCATCGCGGATTCCGCCAAATATACTGTTACTAGATGCTTCCAGAATAAAGTGAGTTTTGAGAGAGAGAACGAGGGTAATCGCCCCGTTTAATATCAGTTTACAGACAAACTCTAACAAATGAGGTTTTATGGGATTTCTACATATATCACTCACCACAGTAGGAGATCAGCACTCAGATCCGAGATCTTAATTGTTTTAGAATCCAGAAGAGACGGATAGTAGTATAGTCAGCAGAATAAAGTGCTGTGCTGGTCCACGGGGGCTCTGCTACTTTTACATGAGGATATTATTATTATTATTATTATTATTATTATTATTATTATTATTATTATCTTTTATTTAGAAAGTGCAATCATCATAGTCTTTGCATTCAAACACCCACTCCAAATGGGTTACGTTCCTATAACGCATATGGCGGCATTAATGTCATGAGTTACATACAGCTGCCCTGTAATCTGTAAATGTCAATTTTCTTCAGATATCAGCGATGGGCAATATGAAAATAAAGATCACTTGCACCATATTAGCTTGAAAAACAATGTTTTTACTGACTTATTCATAACAATTCTATACATTTAAAGCAATCTGTATCTCCCTACTCAGGTATCCGCTGGGTTCACTCCCGATGAAGTTCTACCCGGATCAGCTGTTTCTCTGAAGGTTCGGGCAGATGCCGGATCCCTCTGTGGCCTGAGGGTTGTGGATAAAAGCGTGGTGCTAATGAAACCCGAAAAGGAGCTGACTGCAGACAAAGTGAGATACTCTAGCATACGCTATGTTCCGCTATGTTCCTGAGGGCACATTATTTCGGGGACTCAATAGACCATACCAACATTAGCCCATTGTACCAGTAGTATTACTCCTATTATGGCACCATGAATGGTACTAGTTAGTAGTAACTGGCTCAGTTGGGTTCCCCAGTCCAAAAACTTGATGTTTTACCATCCAGGTTCGGTTTGCTACAGAAATTCATTAATTCCTGACATGTCGAAGTTACACGGCTTCATCGCACATCTAAAACACGATGTAATCTCTAATCTAATAATCAAATAGTGAATATCTCAGAGAAGTAAAGATATCCAAAATGATCTTTCTGTCTTTTATTTGAACCTAACCATTATCCTTTTCATTTCTTTTCCAAAAGGTTCACTCTCTGTTTCCTTTTTACGATTATGGAGGGTACGATTATCGGATCCAAGAGGATGAACCTCACTGCTTCCCTGGCCGTTGGCCTCCATTCGCTCGAGTTCCATTGCTCACTCAACGATCAACCAGGAGCATCATGCGCCCGTGGTTTAGAGAGGAACATGTGGATGTCTACAGGTTATTTAAGGTACTTATCGTGTCCATCCCCTTGGTGTATAGTTTAGTTTATACAGAGGTTGGAGCACATGGTTTCATGTTCTTTAACAATCTCAATGGGAACTCTCACAACTAAAAAGACGCAATAGCCGAATCGAGCACCGAATGCCACTTATGATTTGTATTTCATGCGTATGTCATTAGTAAGGTCTCTAGAGTTCAGCCTTTGCAAGATTTCCTTAACTGCATTGATCCAAAGAAAGTGTAAAATTATAATTTAAATAAAAAATTGTTTAAACACGTGTAAATTTTCCCAGAATAATGAACAAATTTTAAATTATTATTATACATACCCCTGGACATCCTTTCTTCTCTAAAATCAATCCAGTTTATTCTTAAAAGCCTCCACGGTATTTCATAGTCAGTGCATTTCACATTAAACCAGAAGGTCAGAGGCTTAGATGCGATAGAAGAAAGTTTTTTACTTTACAGAGAGAGTGGTAGATAAGTGGAACAGCCTCCCAGCAGAAGTGGTAGAGGTTAATACAGTGAGGGGATTTAAACACGCATGGGATAGACATACGGCTCCTGAATTCAAGACGAGACCAACGACTCATTAAGCTAAATCATGACCAGAACATAACATATGATAAATATGGCTTGACCATTTTCTGTTTTAACCCAAAGATGATGATTATTTTTTTTTTTAACTACAGAACTTAAAATTAAAAATAATGACCGATGCTGACATTATGAAGCCCCTGAAATGTGACAAATATTTTAATTTGGGAATTCCATTTGCATCACCTGGGCTTCCTGGTTCTCCTGAGATACAAGCAAGAATACCTACGAGAGGTTAGAGTCATTTCCAAATGTTACTGATTGTTCTACAAGAGGAACATTTTCTGTTAAAGCTTCTCCTTGATGCCATCTTCTCGTCCCTGTTAAAGTCCTAATGATGCATTTATCTGTAGGGAGTGTCCTGCTAGACAGCGGGCCAGTCAACGCGATTCCTGATGCTCCACAAAAAGTTGAGACAGTCCGAAAAGACTTCCCTGAGACCTGGATCTTTGAGCTGGCTGCTGTGGGGTAAATGGGGTGGATGAATGTGGGATGTGGGGTGGATGAATGTTTAAAGGATCAGTAGTGTTTTCAGGGATAGATAAAACTATGTTTGTTTCGTACGTTTGTTTCTTAGCGTTAAGCTAGATTATTTCGGAAACATTGCTTGCTTGGTTTCCCGGTGGCCGCTGCCGATGCCTGGGACCTCTCCAGCAGCGCTGAAATTGTTACTTTCCTTTGAGAAGATTCTGTTCTTCGACCATCATTTGCAGAACAAAAATTGGTTCTTGACAAAGGCAACCTATGGCAGCTTGTAGCTGGTCCATCTAACTATTGTGGTCTTTTCCCCAGACAATCGGGTAGCACAGAACTCCATCACAAAGCCCCGGACACCATCACAGACTGGAACGCAGGGGCCTTCTGTATGGGACCCAGTGGCTTTGGCCTCTCCTCCCCGGCCTCCCTCCGAACTTTCCAGCCATTCTTTGTGGATGTCACTCTGCCGTACTCTGTGGTCCGGGGAGAGACCTTTATCCTCAAAGCCACCGTATTCAACTACCTTAAAGAGTGTATAAAGGTAATTAGCTCATGAAGGTTTCCAAATATACAATACATGCCACCAATATATGCCATTGATACTAACATCGACCTTTAAAACTTTATACCACAATTTCTCTTTTTCTGGAATAGATGCCATAAGAGCTCATCTATGTAATACTCAAAGGGTCTTTATGATATATGTTATTCTGTAGGTTAAAACCACCTTAAAGCTGTCTGAGCAGCTGGAAGAGGAACCGTGTGCCGACTGCCAGTATACCAGCTGTGTGTGCTCAGACGAGAGCAAAACCTTCCACTGGAACCTAAAAGCCTCCAAACTGGGTCAGTTAGCCTACATCTGAACTGAAGGTTCTAAAGCTACACGTATTGCGTACTCTATGCATGTAACTTGCCTTTTTCCTATGGTTTCCATATGTCGCGTTTTGCCTCACTAGGTGAAGTGAATATAACTGTGAGCACAGAAGCTCTGGATACCCAAGATCTGTGTAATAACGAACATCCTATCGTCCCCAAACATGGACAGATTGACACCGTGATTAAACCGCTTCTTGTGCAGGTCAGTTTTTGCCCATATTTTGATCACATTTTTGACACAAAGCATTGGAGAGGCTTATATTCAGAACTGAGTTGTAGTAATTCATCTAATACAACGGATTTAGATCTTTTTCTTGATACCTATCCTCTTTCATTTGTATCCTCAGCCCGGGGGTGTGTTAGAGGAAAAAACATACAATCATCTTATCTGCCCTCAAAAAGGTGAAGGTAAGAAATT
Source organism: Spea multiplicata (assembly GCA_009364415.1). Classification (NCBI taxonomy): domain Eukaryota; kingdom Metazoa; phylum Chordata; class Amphibia; order Anura; family Pelobatidae; genus Spea; species Spea multiplicata. The sequence continues at coordinate 19,523 of VKOC01003250.1, forward strand.
AAGTAAGAAACACCTAGAAAAAAAAAGCAACATGAAATGTTTTTATCAAATGACAACTCCATTCATTCTTCTTCTTCATTCAACTACAAAACTGGTTCGACACTTTTGAACAGTGAGTTAATCGTAGACCTAACAAAGTCTACTAGACTAGACAAAGTCTAGTTATTTGTATGTGAATCCGATCCTTTTTGATGTTCTAGTCCCATATTTAATCCTATTCTTATATTCTAGGGGAGTCTAAATCAGAGAAGATATCCCTGAAGGTGCCGGAGAACATTTTGAAGGATTCCGAAAGGGCTTACATGTCAGTGTTGGGTAAGAGCGACATTGTGAAAGTCTCAATCAATGTAATACGGTGACGGAAAACGTATCTTACATACATAGAAGATTCAAAATATAAATCTAGGCAACATTATTCTTCCTGTCACTATCAAGTGTTACAAAAGCAATCTGACTTTTTTGGGTCAGACTATGTTGTGATCTTAATTTCTGTACTGTTTGTCTATAGGTGATCTGATGGGAACAGCCATGCAGAACCTGGACAGGTTACTGGCCATGCCGTACGGCTGTGGGGAGCAAAACATGGTCCTCTTCTCCCCCAATATCTTCATCCTTCAGTATCTGGAAAAGACTCACCAGCTGAATGATGAAATCCAGACCAAAGCCAAGAAGTTCTTAGAGAGCGGTGAGGAGTCCTAAATCTAATATTCATTTTATGTTGTATCTCCACCCATACGTTTGCTCTTTATGGATGTTAGGACTTTCTGATGTACTTTTCTGGAATTCTGGTTTCCCAAACCATCTCCTTTATTTCATTTGTGCTCACCTTGGCCCTAACGCTTCCAGGCATAGATATTTATGGTACCCATTTAATTTACTTGATATCATTCAGGATACCAAAGACAGTTGACGTACAAACACGATGATGGATCATACAGCGCCTTTGGAAAGAATGACAAAGAGGGTAACACATGGTAAGTTTCTTAAGATACATAAGATGGTCTAGAGTATGACTTCATGAAGGTATCTTTTTTCACTAAGATTACATGTTCCTGTGTTTTTTTATTGCTGGGAAAGTATTTTTATCTCCATTAATTGCCTTTCCAACCAACTTCCTACAGGTTGACCGCCTTCGTAGTGAAGTCCTTCAATAACGCCCGCCCTTACATCTTCATTGACGAAAGCCATCTAAACCACTCATTCACTTGGTTAAAAAACAACCGCCAAGATAATGGCTGCTTCAGGAGCGTGGGCAAACTCTTCAATAATGCCATGAAGGTACCGCAACCGATCTTAAGACTTCACGTAGTTTACCAATAATACAACTTTTAAGGAACAGTAGAGGAAGATCACGAAAGATGGGAAAGGGGCAGGCAATAATTCAGTGATAAAAAGAAAACTTAATTTAGGGATGGTTCAGCAGTATCTGGAATTAATGTCTTCTCCTGTCACCATTGTCCTACAGGGCGGCGTGGACGATGAAATCTCCCTGTCTGCCTATGTAACAGTTGCCCTGTTGGAGTCAGGTATACCCACAGAGGTGAGTAATTCCGTTCATACTTGGGTTGGGTGCCTTTAATAAAAAAGTATCACTCCAGGGATTGAGAAACAAAGGGTCTATTCCTGTAGAACTCCTGCCCCAGTATTCTTAGGTGCATATTTATTCCACACAATGGAAGAAATATGATATCACAGAAATAAAAATGGCCAAAACGATACAAATTTAATGCTTTCACAAATTCAAAGTACTTTCACTACAAAAGAAGACCAATTGCCAAAAGCAAGATAAAAGAAATCAGACTTAAGTCATATATGTTATCCAAAAAGCTATGCTACAGGTTGATATCATAATGTATTTGCGACATTTATTTTGTATTAAAAAGTCACAATACTCTTGATCACCGGCTGTGTAAGAAATTGAGAACGTTCTTCTCTGAGATTGTTAGCAGCGTTACATTTAGCCCAATTCCTCGTAGGACCCTCTGGTCAGAGACGCTCTGTTGTGCCTGAGGAAGGCAGCCACCGACGTGACCAGCGTGTACACGCAGGCTCTGCTGGCCTACACCTTCACCCTGGCCGGAGAAACAGATCTCAGACAAAGTCTGCTGGAGAAATTACATGAAAAGGCTGTGAGAGGCGGTAAGAGATACGATAATGTCTTACGAGCACCTACTTCTACTACTTTTGTGGAGCAGAGGTTTCCGAATTCTATTGCCTTTGACCTCTAGACTTTAAAGGTCTCTTAAGGTTAAACAAAATCAATGTTGGACCCAGACAGAGATCGGGCGATTTAACCTTTCTCTGGATCATGACCTGAAATATTTTGTTGTTGGTAGAAAAGTTCATTCTAAAACGACGGAAGCCACAATGGAATGTGGTTCCTTTTATCTTTCTTTTAAGTTCAGGTAGATAACCACATCACATATTCTGCATATGGATTTTTTAGTATAGTATTTTTGCATGAATTGAAATGATAAATTACATACATTTTCAGTAATTGAAGCATGCGTTTCACTTTTGTTCTCACTCATATCCCTGTCTAATTTCCTTTTTCTTGCATTCTCAGTAGACATATGTCTTCAGCACATTACTTACTATCGTTGTAAGCTTTACCATCTACTCTGTTGTACATGATACATCTCTCTGTTGTGCGTTATACATCTCTCTGTTGTACGTGATACATCTCTTTGTTTGCAGATGGGCAGCTGCATTGGGAGAGGAAACCACCTGCACCCTCCTCTGATGTTCCATCCTGGTACCAGGCTCCATCGGCAGAGGTGGAGATGACCTCTTATGTACTCTTGGCTCTGCTCTCCGGACCTACGAAGGATGTGGGCAAAGCATCTGAGATAGTGAACTGGTTGAGCAAACAGCAGAATCCTTACGGGGGATATTCCTCCACGCAGGTAACAGAAGCGGGGGGGCAACAAAACTGCAGCATTGTCTGCTGGTAGAATCCAGAAAATTGCAAAAGGCCAGCAGATGTGATGTTCCTCTATCTAGGACTTCACAGTCTAGGGATATCAGGTTTACATGTTTTTATCTGATACATAATATATTAATAACAATAGGAAACTTTCACCTGCTACCTGCTTTACAGCCAAACCAGTCTCTTATTATTTTCCCAATATGGCCAATTGTTTGACTTTATTACAACCCCAAAAAACACTCTCACCATCTTCCCGATATTTAACTCGTCAACATTTTTTTTTGACTGAAACTTCCCCTATTCCATGTTGAAAGTGTATATTTACCACATTTCTCATTGCTGTATGTAATTACATATTATATGTTATGGTTTTTTTTTTTGCAATTTTTTTCCTTATCTAGTTAGAATGCACACATTTTTAGAAGGTAGAACTCGCTGTCATTTCTTCTTCTCTTCACAGGACACCATTGTAGCCCTTCAGGCTATGGCTAAGTACTCAGAGGTCACGTTCAGTGATAAAGGCGATGTGTCTGTGACCATCCGGTCGCATGTTGGCGTAAGGCAAATCCACGTGGATCATGACCACCGGCTCCTCCTGCTGAAATTCCCGCTGTCGGAGATCCCCGGGGATTACTTCGTGTCCGCGTCAGGTAGTGGCTGTGTGTTTGTCCAGGTGAGTAGAAAACCCAACGTCACCTCCTCGTGTTTACAAATTTCATGTTCGCTTTCATTTCATTTTTGTCTTCGTTCCCCCAGGCTGTTCTTAGATACAACGTTCCCCCAAGTAGAAGTGATGAAACATTTGAAATCAAAGTAGAAATAAAACCAGATCATTGTCCCGAAGAACCATTGAAAAAGTTCAATATGCGTATAAGCGCTAAGTAAGTTGTCTATTTTATTCCATCGTTGTACTCATACTATACAGAACAGACCAATATCTGCTCCTGGCCCTTATTGTGTATCACTTTAGAGCCATTACTCTATAATGTATGAAGATCCTGCGTTGACGTATTCTATCCTATGCCAGGGCCTAGGGCAGCAAATCCATCATACCCCGGCACTCCATATCTTAATGGTGGACTCAGAGGGGGCAGTTGGGTAAGATCGGGCCAAGGCAGTGCTTAAGCTAAATAAATAGCTGAGAGCCCAATACCCTTTCTTGTGTTCTTCCAACCTGGTTTATACTTAGACGTCAAATGTAACCACCGCTCTCACCGACTAATGTGTTCGTCTGCTTTTCATTGGTGAAAAAATGTGTTTTGTGCCTTTAGGTATACAGGATCTCGGGAGAAATCCAACATGGCCATTATTGAGGTTAAAATGCTGTCTGGCTTTATCCCGGTGAAGAGCTCAGTAAGGGAGGTAAGACATTGAATTTCACCCTTTTAGTGGAGTATGGTGGGGGATACATGCGTTTGGGTGGAGGTGAAAGATCCAGGAGTCCTACTCATACTTTGCAGTGGTATAGATTCTGAGATTTTAGATCATCTCGCAATCTGTGGATGTAGAGACATGCGCTTTAGTGGCTTTCAGGCTTTGACTGAGAACCTAGCGCTGTATCCTGAGGGCAACATCATGCGTTTGTCTTCACAGCTGGAGAAGAGCAAACTGGTACAGAGGAGCGACATTCAGACCGACATGGTGACCCTGTATTTGGATGAGGTCAGGGAAATCTGTACTTTTATTTCAGTTTTTATACTATACACAGTTTGCTATTATGTCATTTTTTGTCATTTTGTTTGAAACATTATACCCTAAAACAGAATTCAGTGGGGATTTTATCTTCTTGGTCACACTGCGCCAAGTACTGCACATTCATTGTAGCCATGCCTCCATGAAAATATAAGTTTATCTTTAAAAAAAATAATCGGTTTATCTTTAATTTTTCCTCCCTTGTAGCTGGGACATGACCCCATCCATCTCTCCTTCATGGTGGAGCAAGATATTGAGGTGAAGAACTTGAAACCAGCCACAGTAAAGGTCTACGATTATTATGAGAAAGGTAAGAAGCTCCGGAGAACGATGGTGTATTCTGGGAAATTATGCCTAGGGCAGTAGGCCCAGGGAGGCAGCTTTCCCAGGGGCAGATACCCTATTGGGCAATTGGCCTTTCTAGTGCACCACGATCAACAGTGGGCTGGTTGGCAAGATCAAATATCTCCTTTAAAACCATGAAGGTAGAATGTCTGGATATGATGTCATAGCCAGGCACTCTGCACAAAGAAGAGTGGAGGAAGGACACCCCATTGTCATGATAATTCTTGGGTTTGGCTGGGGTGCTGATGACTTTCACATCAGTTATAACATTGAAGACTTAATAATTGGTCAACGGAATTGACTGGAAAACCTTGATGCTTTGTGAAATGGGTGCTCCACCAGTCAACAGGTAGTTGACATGCTAACAGTGCTAATGGCCACCAATAAAATGTGTTACCATATCAAGTGGCACCTTGGTCATTGAGGAAATATAAAAAATTGCCATTCTTTGTCTTTTTTTTCCTCCAAGGGGAATTTGCAATCGCAGACTACAACTCTCCCTGCAGCTCGGGTAAGGCTTCCACATTTCTGCATGTCTACTATTATCTTACTACAAATAATAATGCTCCTTACGTCGAAAGACTAGGAATGCACCAGAGCCTTGCGGAAGGTTTAGTCTATAAAGTTATATGGAGTTGGGGGCATACAGAACATGGGGGGTTAATGTATTAGATGAAATTGATTTAATTGGTACTTTAACATTTATCTTTTGCCACAAGTTTGTGAATTTTAACCATTACATTTTTAGGGTTAATTTTTGGTATTCTAACATTCTGAAAATTCTACCGGAATTCTAATTTACATTTTTGTCCCTTTTTTTTTAAGATGCAAAAACGAATGCAAGATAAGGACTGGAAGGAACGCTGTTGTCTTTCATGTAATGAGCTGACGTGAGCTGCTATATAAATTGCAGTAATATTTTGAAATAAACATCTCTTCATCGATAATCATGCGTATTCCAGTCATTGAGAATCGGTTCTTTATCTTTATCCATTTACATTTTAGGCTATTGGTAGCATCAGGGGAGGGCTGGCAGCCTAAGGCCTGGGGGGCAAGTCACGCAATCCATTCTGGTTGGCATCAAACATTTAGCGATACAGCCTTGGCACGTAGTTTGAAATCATGTACCATGTAGAACAGTAAATGAATTCTATCTCCACTCACTCCCTCGTCCACTCGTACTGAATGTAAGCAACGGCCTGTGGCGGGTATACTGCATATGCAGCTGGCAAGCCGGGGAGTTGGAGTGCAGGGTCACAGAGATTCCGATGATTCCCTCCATTAAAGTGCACATAATGGCTGGAGTATCCCCTGTTAGCTGGCACACGGCATGGTTCCTCTCTCACCGATGTCCCAGGAGCAAGAAGGTCTAATGTATGTTGAGGAACACGTGTCTGGGTCAATGACCAAATGGCCAAAAATACTCTAACCACATCCCCCAGCCAACTTTTATTCATTTTATAAAGCACTAATATTTAAAAAAAAATAATTTGTATGTTTACACAAAGCATTTGGATTTCTTGAAACGAGAGATCTACCCATAGTAAAATGGCCCAGAAGTGGTCACCACCACCATCCTGACCGAGGGCAGCAAGTCCAGGGAGGCTCACTGCAGCATAACAAGGAGTCGACCTAGCAAATCGTTTTGGGCTATCAGGCTCCCTATGGTGTCTCTATTCAACAGGCCAGTTAAAAGGGACCATGGCCAGGAGGGGTGGCAGTGCTGTTGCCCGGGGTTAGATTTAGGGCAGAGCTGAAGATAAATACAGCACTGCCCAGGAAGGTATCCCTGAAGCTACTGATGTCCTTCAAAACTGTCCCTGCTTAACATAAATATGAGCAAATAACATTGTTATCAAAGTTTTCTGAGATGGTTTTATTTTTGTTGCCGTGTTTCCCAATTAATATAATTTGGTTGTTATTGACTTGCACAAATTCTAAGGAGAATTTAGGATTGTGATGTTGCTTTGGGCTTATGGGCATTGATTCCTCCATGTATTAACCGCCCCCTGGATTTATGATACCTTTAAATGTCAATCCTTAAGGAGTGCATCTCGGAACAGCCGGCACTGACTCAAAGTAAATAAGAACGTTTCTTTTTGCGTCTACCAGAAGGGATATATATAATCGTATGTAAGACTTCTTGGTACATCAAATAAGCATATTGTAACGTCTTTAAAATGTAAGTAAATTTTACTCAGAGGGTGGTAGGTAACTGGAACAGCCTACCAGCAGAAGCTAATACAGTGAGAGAAGTTCAACATGCATACGAATCTAACACCAGACTAACGACTGGTTAAGATATGTGGAGAGCGACTGGTTAAGATATGTGGAGAGGGGGAGCGAGAGAGAGAGGGGGAGAGCGACATCTCTTTCACTGTTGATACATTGTATCCTGTTGTATTAATGCTCTGTCTTTGTATCTCTTTATATTAATCATAGCATGGAACCTCATGAAACTATTTTTTAAGAAAATATCGTGCATTGAGATAATATTTTGCATTTATTATACCATTAATTATGACTCCATAAACATTAAATGATCAAGTGATGGCGAATTCAACGGTAAGAGAATTCATTCTGCTTGGATTCTACGAGATTCCGAAAGCCCAGCTGGTTTTATTCGTGACGTTTCTGATAATCTACGCAGCGACTATCGTTTCAAACCTTCTCACTCTAGCTGTGATATACCTGGACCCACATTTGCACAGCCCCATGTATATCCTTCTATGTAACATGGCCGCCATAGATCTTTCCTTCAGCACAATGGTCCTGCCCAAGTTCTTGGACATCTGTCTCACTGGACACAATGTAATCACTTACACGGGTTGTATCGTTCAGGTCTTTTTCTTTGTTGTACTTATAGTAGCTGAATACTTTATTTTGGCAGCTATGGCATATGACCGGTACGTGGCTATATGCGTTCCTTTACGTTACGCGAATCTAATGAGCATCAGAGTGTGTGTGGTGATGGCATCTACGTCTTGGAGCATAGGAGCGCTGGAAGGTGTTCTATTTGTTGTCTTGATATCATTCTGTACGTTCTGTAAATCCAATGAAATCAATCACTTGTTTTGTGATTTAAAACCTTTGATCAAGCTCTCTTGCAGTGACACTAAAACCATAGAGACCACCATTCTTGGTATTGGTTCATTCATCGGCTTTCTTCCCTCAATGTTTACCCTGGTATCTTACACCTGTATCATCTTAACAATCTTGAAGATTCCGTCTAGGAAGGGCAGGACCAAGACATTCTCTACGTGCTCCTCACATCTTACGGTCGTCGTTATTTTCTACGGAACGGTCCTTGGCATGTACATGAGGCCGAAATCGCAATATTCCATGGATCAGGACAAAGTTCTAGCCATTCTCTATGCAGCGGTGATTCCCATGGTTAATCCCCTTATCTATAGCCTGAGAAACAAAGAGGTCAAGAGTGCCGTGCGTAAAATAGGAGAGAGATACATTCGCAGTATGTAGCTGTAATTGTAGTAATTTACCAAACTGTTATCTATATTAGTAGCAATTTCATATATAAAATTCTGCATGGAAGATTTGGGAGCTGAGGTTCATTTTTTATGATTTTGTTTTGGGGGTTTTCATGTGAACCGGTAATACAAAAACACACAGTTTGATACAAAAAAAGTGTTCTTGGAGCTCATTGCCAAGGGGGCTGAAGAGCCCAAAAAGTGGCATTTAGAACCCTCAGCTGAAAGGGTTTTGTCACAATGGTTATAAACGTATTGGCTTTTCCACAGACAAGGGTTGAGCTCGTCCCAGATAACCTTAACCCCTTAACCCCTTAATGACAAAATTGCATTGTTTTCAATGAGTTTTGGGACTGCCCATTGTCCTTAAGGGGTTAAATATGCTGTAGCTAAACACATCTACTTGATCAGGAGAAAGAAGACTTTGACCCAGAGACCCCCAGTGAAACCCAGTATTTTCCCATGTATGCTAATATAACTTTATCTTTATATTTTATATCCTATATGCTGTTTTTTTTATGACATGTGCATATTCAGCCCCAAATAAAAGGTTTTAAGAAATGCTTGTGACCTCTTGTTAAAGTAAATTGTTTATACAGATGATTATCAGCGTGTGTGTGTGCGTGATTGTGCAAATACTACACGTACGAATTGGCTAGTTCCAGGAGTACTAAGTGTTTGCAACCTTAAAAACATCATCCACACGACTATTAACCTGTGTGGGTGATTAAGCAAATACTACAATCTCTGTACGGTGGATATAATAAAAGACTTTTGACATACAAACTGTGTGCCACCAAAGGGCAAGCACAAAGGAGATATCGCTGAAGCGTATTCAACGTATTCGGCACGTATTCGGCACATTCACCTATTGCGTTATATCAATTACACACTACGGAGGGCTGATCCAAAGAATTTGGTGGCCACCGTCACAAGCAGCGATTTGATTTATTGTACTTGCAATTCCACATGTAGCCACAAGTAACAATGGCTTTAGGCAGTGTTTACACAATGGCTGGATCCTTTCGGTGCTCCCTTTCTCTAAAAGCATTTTGGAAGGGAATGGATAATGCACGCTGAGTGTGTTGTCCGCTAAAGATGATATTTTTTGGGCCACGTCGCTGGATCTGCCCCTCCTGGGCGGAATGGTCTCTTCCTCTGATTAAATACGTAGGTCGCAAATTATGGTAACAAAAGCTAAGGTATAAATTTAATAACAAAAGTATGAAATAATTTGTATTAATTATACATAGAGAGTGGGGAGTGGTGAGTTAGCGTGGCCAGGTACCACTCTCCTGCCTGGAGAAAGAAGAAACTAAACCAGAGACCTAGGATCTCCCAGGTATGAATATAGTGTCCATGCCCCGTACTCCTGCCCACAAGGGTTTTTGCATTTTTATCAGGATATTTGGGTGAGTATATTAATGTTTTTTTGTGCCTTGGAGGACATGGGATGTATATCTGAGACCAGAGATTATTAAACGTTTCCACCAAGAATAAAACCAGTGGGCTTCGGAACTGTAAATTTCCTTGTAAGGGATCACAGTAGGGAGGGAGACTGGTCCATGTTAACGGAAAAACACCTATCAATTAGATGGTTACAGTCGCGGGCTGGGCTATGGGCCAGAAATGCACATATACAGCCGCCAGCCGCATCTACGTCATCAGGGCCGCCTCGGCATTGCCAGTCCAGCCCTGGTTGGTTATGGTTATGGGTCAACTTGTGTTACCAAGCTGAACTTCAGAACCATGCTCTTGCATGCTGTCTCTTCCAAATGCTTATATTCACTAATAAACTAGGTGCATGAACACCTTTGATCCCAACTTTGAAAAGAGAACTTTAAATTGGAACTACAAATTAACCTCGGTTGACTTTTGGGAGATTTCTACATACTAAACTAAGATAACCCGAAAAAACGGTAGTCTTGCTACAGTACGTTGTTCTCTATGCTCCTGACCTTTACTGTTGATGTATCCTGCTTCACTTGGATCCAACCCAAGATTCAAGTTCCATTTCCATCAATAAATGCTGACGTTTGCTCTACTAGAGTAGTAGTAGCGGGGGACATATTTCTATGCGACACTGCGAGACAAACTCTAACTCACTTTCTAACTCCAGTAACTAAAGAATGCATGAATCAATCTGCATGCAGGGAAAATAGACTCCAACATGCATTACAAAATAAAAATACGATCTTAAGGACCGAATGCTTGCTTTAAGCATTGAACAAAGAAAACACCTCTTCATTTACTACTTAGAAAATCAAACTCCTCCAGACGAGCCAGTGGTATCCTCAGACGGGATACGGACCTAAAAACACCCAAAAGCAGTATCCTCTGACATATAACCCCTCCTGAGTGATGGTTTAGTGGTGACCTGTGGTCCTCTTCTAACACATCTCTGGTATATTGGATGACATCTACTCTACATCTCCAACATTTGATTCTTGTGCTTGTCTTCCCAATGCGGAGCGCCAGCGTTCGATGTCATTTCATGGAGATCAGTGCCGAAGGAAACGGGTCTCTTGTTCCTATTGCCCCCAAGAACCTCCACTGCCGCCCGTATACCGAGTCATGCCCTCGAACCTCACCACGCTCTCGCCTACTCTTTACAACCACAGGAAGGACTATATTTATTAACATTAAACCACATCCCGTGAATATATAATAATTGTATCTACTCTCTAGTCCACAAAAATGCAACATTCCGTCTGCGATACTCTTCAGAGCCTCTTTGCTCCACACCTTTACCACTGGAAGCCTCAACCCAATGCTCATGCGCGGTAGACCCAGCAGTCAACAAAATAGCAATTGTATTAATAAAGGAAGGGGACAACTGAGAATTAAAAAACAAGTATTACTGCCCATGTAGTTTGCCAACAAATGATAACAGAATATTACTAAATTCTGCTTGCAGATTTACCAATGAAAGATAGGGGCTGTTTAAAGAGTTATTCAAATAATAACAACTTGGGGAACTTGGCAGAAAAAGAGCACACGTGGGCAGATATTTAAAAAGGCGGTCAGAAGTCTGTGCTAAAATTCTATTTTTTGGCCAATAATCCTTGGCCGGGTCAATATAAAAAAAAAACATAGGGCAAACTCCTCTGTCTGTTAAGTTATAAAAGGGAAGGTAGTTGTTAAATTCCGACTACTAGCAGAGGGTGTCTGCGGGAGGCAAAATGCAGCTTCTTCTTGCGTTTACCTGCCTGGCGGTCCTGGGATCGGCCATCGCGGAATCATCAGAACCGTGAGAATATATTCTCGTATAATTTATGGATACTCTCCGCAGTCACATTGTTGTTTACATTGGGCTCACTTTATATTATTTATTCTCCTCATGTCTCTGTAGTCACTATCTAGTCACGGTTCCAGAAATCATATCGTTTCCATCCAAGCACAAAGCATGTTTGACCATCCAACGCCTTAAAGGTTCAGCAAACCTTAAGCTGCAACTGGAAAATCCAGAGACTCAGGAAATTAAAGCGGACGTTGAAGCCAAAATTGACGGCCCCGACTATGTCCACTGTTACGAACTACAGGTGAGTAGAACATTTAAGCTATAGATATTATTGAAATTATAGTCAAATATTATATAGATTATTGTGTACGTTATTCAGTATAATTAAAATGAGCGCGTCTTGACATCATTTTTCATTCCCATGATATAGTTTTCCTTTGTGCAAGGTATTAATATTTTTAAATTCCTTTTCTTGCGTTAGGTCCCCTTCCTCATGAAATATGACCCCCCCTATTAATCAGTATCCTAAATTCTCCTCTGTTCTGGGATTAGTCTGCTCTCTGCAATAGAACTGCAAGACAGCTCCATACACCATACACTAACACTCAGTCTCCCTCCCCACCTATCTTCTTCTCTCCTCGGCATCAATACACCCCTGCTCCTCACCCCTAGCACACAAAAACACATTGGAACACTAATATCATACAGCATGCACGCTAATACCATGCCCACATACACACGCTAATACCACAACCACATACACGCGCTAATACCACACCCACATACACATGCTAATACC
>VKOC01003251.1:0-21808 GCA_009364415.1 Spea multiplicata
TTAACCCCTTCGTGACAAAGGCTGATTCTATTTTTTGTACCCTTCGTGACAATGGCTGTTTTATCGTTTCTGCGGTGTTTGTGTTTAGCTGTAATTTTCTCTTAACCCATTTACTAAACCCACACAAGTTATATATTGTTTTTTTCAGGACAAGAAGGGCTTTCTTCAGACACCAAAATTTTTTTCATATGATGTAATTTGCTATAAAAAAATTATAAAATATGACGAAAAATTTAAAAAAAAACACATTTTCTCACTTTTATTTGAAAAATCTTTTATTCATCATAAAATACTACTGAAAAAACCTGCTAAATAGATTCTACTATTTGTCCCGAGTTTAGAAATACCCAATGTTTTTATGTTTTTTTGCTTTCTTCTACACGTTATGGGGCAATAAGTACAAGTAGCTTTTGCTAATTCAAAACCATTTTTCTCTGAATCTGGTAATTCTGTCTCCATGTGGTATTTGGGGCATCTTTGAAGCCAGCAAATTAAATTTATCCCACCAAACCATATATTTTTGAAAACTAGACACCCCAGGGTATTTTAGATGCTGATAGTTTAACCCTTTCCATGCACTAATCCTACCACCAACCCTTGTCAAAGTTTGTGATAGTAATTGTTTTTGGTGTTTTTTTCACATACTTTGTACTTCAGGTGTGAAATTACAGCTCCTGGTATATGTTGCTGTCACACAACACCCCGATTTGTGTCCAGCAACATCTCCTGAGTACATTGATACCCCACATGCATGGGTTTGTCAGATTGTTTGGGGGCAAAAGGGCCACATTTGGAACATGAGCAATTCAAATTCAGTAGGAATTTTACATCTGGGTAAAGAAAAATGCTTGTACCCAACTATCAGTAGGGACAGGTTACAAGAAAGCCTGGCCTATCTCCAAGAAGGGATTTGATCTAGCACCTTAAGTGGTCCCTCATGCCACGGAATGGACACAGGGTTCACTTGACAGTGCAAATAAAAACGCTTAAAAATGGTGGAGCAAATAAAAGCTAAAAAACAGTAAATGTAACAAAAAATTTAAAAAAAAAATACAAAAATGGAGCAGGAACAAAAAAAAAAATTAAAAATGGGAAACTGTGTGATACAGCTTGAAGCAGTCACCGACACAGAGTGCAGGTTTTCCAGGGCAATCTGGACAGTAAAATGTGGTGTCCTTTCTTTGCCCCCTGCTGTAGCATACCCTGCATCTCTTTTGGGGATTCTGCTTCTTTGCTGTAGGGGGGATTTTAAAAATAAAATGGGTAGCCCCAATTCTGTTGGTTCCCATCACTACTTGGGGACCAGGTGCATCACGGTACAAGATACCTGAAATTACTTCGAGCTGAAACTGCAAAAAAGACAGCTTCAGCCCAGTGTCTGCTTTTTTGTGCAGCAAAAAAGCGTTATAGGTTGCAATTTGCATTAGATAAATTGCAACCTTCTTGTACCAGGCCTTTGTCTTCCTCATAATGAGGTAGGGCTGTAGGAGTTGATCTGACAGATCAACTCCACCCATGTGCTTGTTATAGGCCCTGATGCACACTGGCTTTCTAGTGACCCCAGCTCTGCCACGGACAGAAACCTCCACGGTTCTTTCATCGTGGATGGTGCTCAGCATGCACACCTCTTTTCTGTCCCTGAACTTCAATGCCAAAAGCTCCTCTTGGCGTAGAGCTGAGGTCTCCCCCTTTCCTAGCCGGGTTCGTACCAGGCGTTGTGGGAAACCCAAGCGGTTCTTTTTTATAGTACCGCAAGCTACCGTATCGAAACAATACAGCAGCTTGAACAAAGGGACGCTTGTATAGAAGTTATCTACATACAAGTGGTAGCCTTTGTTCATAAGGGGGAATATTAGGTCCCAAACAATCTTGGCACTGGTGCCCAGATGGTCTGGGCAACCTGGAGGGTCAAGGTAGCTATCCTTACCCTTGTATACCCGGAAGGCATGAGTATATCCTGTCTCGCTCTCGCAGAGCTTATACACCTTCACTCCATACCTGGAGCGCTTGGAAGGAATATACTGCTTGAATCCCAACCTTCCTTTATATTTCATTAGGGATTCATCCACGCAGATATCCCTTCCAGGTGTATAAACCTCTGGAAACCTGGCAGCGAGATGGGTAATCAGGGGGCGGATTTTGTAGAGCCTATCAAACTGGGGGTCCTCCTTAGGGGGGCACAGGCTGTTGTCGCTAAAATGCATGAAGCGAAGAATCATTTCATACCTTTGCCTAGTTATAGTTTGGGCATAAATGGGGGTACTAAAGATGGGGCTGGTGCTCCAGTAGGAGCGGATGGAGGGCTTTTTTATAATGCCCATTAACATTGTGAGTGCCCAGAATTTAAGAAATTCTGGCAAGTCAATGGGAGTCCATGGCTGTTTTGCCCAAAAAGAATTAGGGCTAGCAGCACGGTGCTGCTGGGCATAAATGTTTGTTTGTGTGACAATGTCTCCCAAGACATCGTCTCCCAAAAAAACCTGCACAAATTGCAGTGGAGTGAATCCTGTAACATCAATATTGATGCCAGGAATTCCAGAAAAAGGAGGGATAGCTGGCTTGTACCTATTAGGCGCTACCCATGCCTCTGGTGCACTGCCACGACTACGTGTGGCAGGCATCCTAACAGCTACAGATACATCTCTAGATGTATCTGTGAACTGACCAACGTCAAAATCTGACGCTGTATCAGTGGCCTCAGAATCTGTGGCCAAAAAGGCATACGCCTCCTCAGCCGTATACCGCTGCATGGTAACAATTGCAGCAAAAATAGTGGGGAAGGAAAGGGTTAATGGCTATAATAAAAAATAAAAAAAACCTAAAAAAAGTAAAAAAAACCTAAAAAAAAAGAAAAAAAAATGTAACCCCCCCCCAAAAACAATTGCCACTATGCAAGATCACTGTTTATGCAGTGATCAATGGCAATGAAGGGGTTAATATTATATGGGTGGCTCTTATAAGAGCCTTTGGATCAATATATATATTTTTTTATCAGAGAATACCTGTCACACACAGATCTGTCTCTCTCCCTCACTAGAAGCAAGTGAAGGAGGGGGGCAGATCCAATACTGATCAAAGGCAATGTTTAGAAAACATTGCCTTTGATTTAGCAAATCATGATCACTCTTATGAGTGATCTGACCACTAGGGGTGTTATTCACTGGATGTCCATGACATCCAGCAACACCCCCCCCCGATGATGTCACAGGCTCCGCCCCCCGGCTTGATGGGCGCCGCCATCTTGAAACACCGCGTGTGTTTCGAAGACACCGGCACCGGGAAGGTAAGTTGAGCATTTAGGAAGCGATCGCGAGTCGCTTCCTTTGCTAAACAGGTGTTGCAAAGATGCCTCGATACTGAGGCATCTTAGCAACACCAGCTAAGCAAAGGAAGCGACTCGCGATCGCTTCCTAAACCCGTTTTTCGGCGGCGGGCGCCGCCATGTTTGAAAGACGTGCAGTCTTTCAAACATGTTTTTTTTTTTGCTCCTAGGAGCGATCGGGGGGGGGCGGGAATGGTTTTTTTGGTGTTGCTCAATGCCTCGATGTCGAGGCATTAGAGCAACACCGTTTGAGTGAAAAAATCGATCACGGATCGATTTTTTCACCCGTTTAAAAGCGTACCGGTCCTGGCACGTCAATTGTCATAATCGTCACGATTTTCAGTGACGTGCCCGGACCGGCAATTGTCATCAAGGGGTTAAACACAGAGCATATGGGAGTGCATCAGTTTGGTGACACTCAAAGATGAGCTGCTGAGAGAATGCCTGAACCAGCAACAGACATGGAAGGAAAATCAAGTAAAGGATGTTCCATGGCTTGACAAACCCCATCTCCAGAAGGATATTGACACATTGGAGAGAGTTCAGAGGAGAGCTACAACAATAGTAAGTAGTTAACAAGACAGAAACACTTTAAGGGATTTAACAAAGTACAGGAGGCAAGCTTATTTGAAAAGGAGATGTTAGAACAAGATGTCATGATCTAAAACCTGAAGGCCAGAGGCTTAGATGTGACGTAAGGAAGTTCTACTTTACTCAGTCGGTTGTAGATAAATGGAAGAGTCTCCCAGCAGCGATAGTGGAGGCTAATACAAGCATGTGATAGACATAAAGCTTTCCTCACTATAGGTCCTGACCAAAGGAAATTTAAGAAAAATGAGCAGACTAGATGGGCCGAAGGGTTTTTATCTGCCGTCAAATTCTATGTATCTATGACTGAAAGAGGCACTGATAATGGCAGCACAAGAGCAAGCACTAAGCATAAGATCAATGGAGGCAGGCATGTACTGCACTAGATAGGACGCAGATTCCTCCTTCCTAGGTAGGCAGAACTCTAAGGAAAGGTATAAATAGCAACTGCCATACATCCCTTTCAGAGTATTTTTTTTGCCTACCTCAGGTAGGAGGACTCTGTCCCTCAGCTTTTTTATTTTGCAGACTCTAGGTTGGGTGTAGTTATTTGGCTGTGCCCTCTAGGTTGGGGGTAATGTGGTTGTGGTTGTGTTGGCTCTAGTTCCAGGAGCCCTCGAGGGAGAAGGCCTCTATTCATCCCTATTTGTGATCCCCAAAGCCTCAATGGGGATTGTGACTCCTTGTGGACTCTACTTGCAGAGGCAGTCTCCATATGAACATGCTATCAACTCTACCCCAGTCAATTATGCTGGGAGACTATATGGCGACCATCGACTTAAAGGACATATACCTGCATGTGCCTACTGCTCAGGCTTCCCAGAAATTTCTACATGTAGCCATTCCCTCAGATTCAGGGTTCCTTTACCTCCAGTTTCAAGGCTCTATCCTTTGGACTGGTGTCTGCTCCCAGAGATTTCAACATCTAAGGACTCTAGGAATTATAATCATCCCATATTTAGATGCCTGGAATTCATGCCACCTCCAGATCGTTGCTAATTAATTATCTTCAGACCACCTTCTTGGTACTTCAAAAACTGGGATGGCTAGTGAATTGGGAGGAATCACGGTTCATCCTTTCCAGACGCATCACTTTCCTCGGCTTCATTATCTACTCTTCGCAGCAAAAGTACTTCATGATCCAAGAAAAGCACTTCACGATGCCAGAAAAGCAAACAAAGATGACGCACTTGATTCATCGAGTTGAGCCTTCTAGACAGCCAATGTTTAGAACTGCAATGTCCCTGCTTGCCAGGGGTACTTGCAGAGCTCATCCCCCGAGTACCCACTTACCCAGTCTGCAGCAGGCACCTACGTGGTTCTCTGGAACATTAGGCCCAAAAAACAAGCAAATTGGGATCATCACCAGCACTATGGGATACGCATACGCTTACTGCACCCTTTTATAGGGTTTGCAGCAGAGACATGGTAAGGCGCACAAAGATGACAGTAGCCACTACTGACTTCTCATAGGATGGCCTGCCCTTTATTCTTTGTTACAGCTCACATATGTACCACCAATGTTTGAATGTTTTAATGCATGTGTTAAAAAATACATGAGATTATCATTGTTTGTACGTTATTAGCTTAGGCACATTGTGTTTGTGTATACTTATGACATAGTTTAGATCACATTTTATCAACAATTAATGCAGAATACCAGGTAATTCTAAAGGTTTATTTACTTTATTTCTTTCCACTGTACATACAGCCAGGTAGATAAGGATCTAAACTCCTAACCCACTGCTAAATGAGCTTTGGTTGTTTTTTTGCTTGTCATAAAAAATATCTGTAGCCTGGTCATTCTCAGATTTAACTGGGTGAGTCAGATCAGTTGCTATACTGCTTTAACCCCTGCATTACACTATAGACTTACAAGCCCGTCCGCAACAGGTGTTGCAAGATTACCCTTAGGAGCTACTTGAACATAATGGGTTTTATCACAGGGACAGCAACATCTCTCTGCTACTGCATGGGGGATCATGCTGTCTACTTTTAGCCATCATGGCTGGCTTCCTGCCAACTAATAAAAGGGTAAAAGGGTCTAGGCGTAAGCACCGGTACACTGTTACATAAGCAATGCCCAATTGCTAATCTGGCATTGCCTTCCAATAGGTTGCCCTAGCACTCTTTTTATGCGGGCATCTGCCACCATAAAGTGTATGGCGGACGTTGATGCCCAAGGAGACATGGTCCCTGTTGCCGATCTCAGCATTGCTGAATGCCTCGACATTGAGGCATCACAGCAACATCGTTTGGGTGCAGAAAGCGAAAGTAGATTGCTTTCCACACCCGTTTAAAGCCGTCAATTGCTATCAAGGGGTTAGAAGTAAATAAACAAATGCCCAATCTAGTCTGCTCATATCATCCAATATATTTGCATTCTGTCAGAGTCAGAGTAACATTAAAAAAACAAATATATCATTGCAAGGTTTACATTTGTTGTCAGATTACATTTTATTACATTTGGTATAAAATTAAAATGATCAGACACAAAAGGTACATTAGATTCCACAGTAATGTCCAGCTAACGCTGAAACTATTATTTTACACAGGTTTTATAGTTGAATAATTTTTGACTGAATTCAAGAATCTAAGAATGAATGGGTTGTGCTTGTTTTTAGTGCACTATTATTCAGAGATCATATCACATAGTTAATCTTATAAGTACTCATGGACTGTTCCTAGATATTGTGATCTGGCTCCTCACACACTGGTCCACGTACGGCAGATGGACACCTCCTTCCCCTTCTCCTTCTCCTGCTTTCTTCTTTCTTTCTTGTTCATCTATTATATTATTTTTCTTAAAATAAATATATATATATATATATATACAGTCATATATACCTATCATCGGTTCCTTAGCAAGTCTAAAAATTAGGTAGATATAACCTCAGATGAACAACAACACGTAACATATTACACTGGGTCACAATTTATTCAACATAAAAAAAGCCAAAATGGAGAAGCAAGTGTGAAAAACTAAGTACACATTTACTGCTTCAAAAGGAATTAAGATTATATGTAGCAGGCAAGTGCTGCTAATCAAATGTCCATGATTAGTTGATCATCATCAAGCGTGACCACCTCTATGAAAGCTATGAAGTTTTAGCAGTTTTGCTGGTCTGGTTAACGTGTGTTAACATGATGCCATGGAGGAAAGACATTAGCAACGATCTTAGAGAAGCAGTTGTTGCTACCCATCAGTCTAGAAAGGGTTAATACAATTTAAAGTCCATCCTACAGTGGGAAAGATTATTCAAAGGTGGAAAACATTCAAGACACTTGCCAATCTTCCCTGACTAATATGCAGCTCTTTAAAAACATTATGTTATGCAAAACCTAGAACTGTTTTAAGAAAAAGAAACTGCATATTTTGGAAACTCATTCTTAATTTGACACTAGTAAATTTTTGGTAGGCGTTTCGCATTTAACTGAGCTTGAGATTCATGTCTGTTCCCACAAAAAGCTTCTCTGTTCCATTTTTGCCACCAAACAGCCTACCCATGCCGATTTTGCCTCAAACAGCATGGCTGTGCCATCCTTGCCCTAATCATTTTGTCTGTGCCACCAAACAGCTAATCTGTGCCACCTCTGTCCCCAAACAACTAGTCAGGGCCCCAAATCAGCTTGTCTGTGAAAGTTTTTGCCCCCAAAACAGCTTGTCAATGTCCCAAAAATCCTGCCTGCGCCACGGTTTCCCATCAAACACTTATCTATACACATTCGTGCTTCTCAGCATACATGGGTCACGCTAGTGAGAAATAAGCCTATGCAACACTGACCTGGTACATTTTTGTTTTGGAGAATCAACCATGACAATTACTGAATCCATTTCGTGTTTTTCTATGTAGTCTATTTCCATGAATATTCTTTACCCAGGGATTAAAGTTAAGAAAGCCTTGAAAGCCTGTACTACAATATGTTTTTCATAAATGAGTAATACACCTATTATCTTGTTACAAGACACTTTCTGTAAAGTCTTTCTTTGTATTCTGTTTGTGTAATGTAAAGGTAAACTACCGGCAAACATCCAGCACAAGACAGGAATTATTGCATAAGTATATGGTTTTATCTTTTCATCACATGAAAAAAGCACCCCTGTATATTGCAGGATAATATTTCAAAACATTACATTATTGTATTGTAACACAAGATTAAATAGACAGTAATATTTCCAATTACATAATTAGCATGTAGTAAAGATCACATTTACAATTTTGTATCAGATATGTAGATTTTACTTCTGCTTTTCATGTTATTTAGTGTCTTTAAAACATATTTGGAAAACACTCAGTTTTCTATTTTATGTTAATCTGTGTCTATAAAGGCAGAGAGAAGGATGCATATGAATTAAAAGAAAATTCTTAAATTTATTGGTTTAAAGGTGCAGTCTTGCTCAAAAACTAAATACTATTAATCTGCGTTAACTAGTGTTGTATTAAGTAGTACTGTCAAACTACAGTGATATATACTGAGCCCAGGCCAGTCCACATACAGGGGGCAGATTTCCCTGTTGGGTAGTCAAACCCCTGGTGTTCCTCTTGCCTTAAGGGTAAATTAAATTGATTAGAGATCTCATTTGTATCTGGCCCTTTTACATTGCAGAGGTATATTCTTAACTGACACAGCCTCCAAAGTATACTGCACATAGCCCTGCACATACATTTAAGGCAGAGCATTGTAAAATTACATTGTGATTTGTCCAGTTACTCTGCACAAAAGAAACCACAGAGTCCCAGTGCAAAAATTATCCCTAGGCCTCCCGACTTAACAAGCAACATATGCCACAGTGCCACATTTTGGCTCAAAAAAGTTGTGTGCCACCTTTGCCCCAAAACAGCTTGTCTGTGCCACGTTTGCCTCCAAACAGCTTGGTGTGCCACCTTTGCCCCAAACAGCTTGTCCATTGCATCTTTGCCACCAAATAGCTTGTCAGTACTCACAAAAAGCTTCTCTGTTCCAGCTTTGCTACCAAACAGCCTACCCATGCCGATTTTCCCTTAAACAACATGGGTGTGCTATCCTTGCCCCAACCATTTTGTCTGTGCCACCAAACAGCTGGTCTGTGTCCCCTTTGTCCCAAACAACTTGTCAGGACCCCAAACCAGCTTATCAATGCCCAAAAATCCTGCCTGTGCCATGTTTTCCCCTCAAACAATTACACGTTCATGCTCCCACACAAACGCCTACACAAGTATCCATACACTTTCGTGCTCATATACAGGGCCGGCCCAAGACATAGTGCCGCCTGGGGCTTAGTTTGAAATGCCGACGCCCCTGCTCATTATCTACCCTTCCTCTCCCTACCTTCTCATTATCTGCCCCCTCCCTATTATCTACCCTACCCCCCCCTTTGTACTTCACTTACCTTCCAGCAGTCCTGCGGCAAGCCTCACTGCTCTGCTGCGGTGCGCGCTGCTTCACTGGAAATGACGTCATATTCTGGCGCTCAGCATTACAAGCCGGCACCAAGCTAGAGGGCTCGCATAGGAGAGAGAGAGGGGCGCCCTCTCTCTCCTCCACCTAAAAAAACAAACAAAAAACGCTTGGGGCGGCAAAGTACCGCCTCTACAAAAGTGCCGCCTAGGGCAATTGCCCCACTCTGCTCCATGGAAGGGCCGGCCCTGCTCATATACACTTACAAACACCAATCACCCATAAAGTTATGACCACTGACAGGTGAAGTGAATAACACTGATAATCTTGTAATTATGGCACTTTTCTGTGAGGTATATTAACCCCTTCGTGACAAAGGCTGATTTTACTGTTTGTTCCCCTGGTGACAATGGCCTTTTTAACATTTCTGCGCTGCTCGCGTTTAGCTGTAATTTTCCTCTTTCCCGTTTACTGAACCCACACACATTAGATATTGTTTTTTTCAGGACAAGAAGGGCTTTCTTTAGATGACATTGTTTTGATTGTATCATATTATTTACTATTAAAAAAATTATAAAATATGGTGAAAGATTTAGAAAAAAATGACTGTTTCTAACTTTTAGTTGAAAAATCTTTTACTCATCTATAAAAGGTAATGAAAAAAACCTGCTAAAAAGATTCTACTATTTGTCCTGAGTTTAGAAATACCCAATGTTTTTATGTTTTTTTGCTTTTTTCTACCCATTATGGGGCAATAAGTACAGGTAGCGTTTTGCTATTTCAAAGCCATTTTTTCCAAATCTGGTAATTCTTCCCCCCATGTGCCATTTCGGGTATCTTTGAACCCGGCCAATGCAATTTACCCCATCAAGTCATATATTTTTGAAAACTAGACAGCCCAGGGTATTTCAAATGCTAGTATTTTAACTCTTTCCATGCACCATATCTACCACCAGTCTTTGTCAAACTTTGTGGTAGTCATTTTTTTGCATTTGTTTTGTCACACACATTTTACTTCAGGTATGAATTAAAATGTTCTCGTTTATGTCACTATTACAAAACACCCCAATATGTGCTCAGCAACATCTCCTGAGTACAGCGATACCCCACATGAATGATTTTGCCTGGCTGTTTGGGGGCAAAAGGGCCACATTTGGGGCATGCGCATTTTTCAATGTTGAACTTTGGCATTTGGGGATCCACTGCCCATGCCCTACTTGGTACATCTTTGAGCCGGGCCATTTCAGTGTGCCCAATAAACCCATATATTTTTGAAAACTAGACACCCCAGGGTATTTCAAATGCTAGTATTTTAACTCTTTCCATGCACCATATCTACCACCAGTCTTTGTCAAACTTTGTGGTAGTCATTTTTTGCATTTGGTTTTCCACACACATTTTACTTCAGGTATGAATTAAAAAGTTCTGGTATATGTCACTATCATAAAACACCCCAATATGTGTTCAGCAATTTTACCACCAGCATTTTTTCAAAGTTTGCAGTAGTATTTTTGTGTGTGTATTTTTCCCACACACACCTACTTTATGTATGAATTTACAGTTCCTGGTATATGCCGCTGTCACACGACACCCCATAATGTGTTCAGCAACATCTCCTGAGTGCAGTGATACCCCACATGCATGGGTGTGTCATTTTTTGGGGGAACTAAAAGGCCACATTTGGTACTTGTGTGCATTTTTCTAATTGGAAATTAGATGTGTGGCCATCCTTACCCCTGTGTTAATTGGGATGTTGTTGAACCTGGCCAATTCAATTTACCCCATCAAATCATACCTTTTTTAAAAGTAGACACCCCACGGGCATTTAATATGCCAGTATTTTAACTATTTCCATGCGAGAATTGTTTTAAGCTAATATGCAAATTTTAGGACCTGCTCACAAAAATATATTTTTTATATATATATATATATTTATTATTTTTTGTCTTTTTTTGCATTTTTTTTAACATTTTTTTTCAACTTGGAGGTTCCCCTGATAGTGACATCAGTGGGAAATGATTTTTACATTTTACTAGTTTTTTACTATTTTTTTTCTAATTATTATCAATTTTATTTTATTTTTTAATTTATTTTTACTAATCACACTGTGATTAGAAAGCTGAGCTCCATTGACTTGCATGGTGAATGCAGTACCTGTATTCAACCTGCAAGTGGAGCCAAAGTTCACTAGATGGTCTGGACATCTAGCGAACTTTGAAAATTTGTTTGTTCCTGTTAAAGGACGGCGGCCATCTTACTTGATGGCGAAGATCACCGGCAGCTGCGGCTGTGACCGCTCTCCGGAGCGGTCACAGCCCATCAAAAGGTAAGTGTTTGGTGTCGCTGGATGCCTCCTGATCGAGGCATTCCAGCGACACCATCTAAGTTTAGGAGGCGGTCGTCGATCGCCTCCTAAACGCTTTTAAAACGGGCGTCCGCCGCCATACAAAGTATGGCGGTTGTTGACGCCCCGTGGAGGGGCCAGAGATGGCCCCTTCGTGCCGATCTCGGCGTTGCTGAATGCCTCGAGGTCGAGGCATTCAGCAACGTTTTTTGGGTGCAGAAAGCGAAAGTAGATCGCTTTCTGCACCCGTTTAAAGACGTGCCGGTCCTGGCACGTCAATTGTCGTAAAGCACATGCTTTTACGTGCCGTGCCAGGACCGGCAATTGTCATCAAGGGGTTAAGCAGCAAGTGAACGTTTCATCCTAAAAGTTGATGTGTTAGAAGCAGGAAGGATTTTGCTGCTAACGTCTTGGTGCCAGATACCACAGCACACCTTCAGAGGTCTTGTGGAGTCCACACCTAGACGGGTCAGGGCTGTTTTGGCTGCAAAAGCGGGACATACACGATATTAGGCAGGTGGTCATCATGTTATGGCTGATCAGTGTATACATTCATGCACACTTATACACACATTCTCATTCTAACATATATCCATACATACTCCCTCCCATGAACTCTCTCATTCGCTTCCTTTATTCTCATACCCCCTTATATCACCTGCATCTTTCTCTCTGGTGCTCTCTCTGCCGGGAATAATTCTGCACCAGTACAGGGAGGCAAGGGTGCAGCAGCGCCACTTTACCAGACCCAGCAGTAAAAGTGAGGCTCTACGAGCACCAGAGTGGTAAGCAGATAGCAGGGAGGTGGGCCCTGTTGCAGTTGAGACCCCTTCGACTGGTTGTTACACCACTGGGTATGTCCTAGGGCCTGCTGGGAGGCATTGCCATGCATCAGGTGTATAGCATAACTTCACCCTAATATATTAACAATAAAGTAGTGTGTCCATTACCTTCATGTACTTAGAGAGTCCCAATGCTTAGCATTAGTCTAAAAGTATTTCCTTCTGTTAAATAGGGGATGTTGTTTCGTTAGACACGTGTGCAATTATTAACTCAGTTATATGAACTTTAATCGTATTAGGGTTTAGGGATGTCTTCTTTTGTTTGTAAATATTTATGTGAAAATGGCTTTGAAGCATAACAACATTATATCGATGACACAGAATTAACAATATGTGTTACACTTGATTTTTGCAAGATGATTTATTGCAAAAGCTAACCTCATTTATATAATACTCAACAACCTAACCACCAGAAAACCAAACTCTTACATAAATATTTCTGGGAAAAGATTGGGCAACTTAGTGTCAGCATTGATGTTTGTATTGCTGCATCTTGTTGCAAAAGACTAAATTCAGCAATCTGCAAACTAAAAGATCCTTGCCAATGGATCCTTTGCTAGAACAGATAGCGGAACAAGAACATTAATAGAACAGTAAGCTTAGACAGAAAATATAATTAAGCTAAAAAATTCAAAAGATGAGGGGTTTGTGTCTGGCCGCCAGGGAAGATGGCTGCTTAGAATCTTTGTTCCGCTGCCGCTCTGGGGATTTTAATATGTTACTAGTTTTTGGTTGTTTATAATATGTATTTTGGTTTATTTAATGTATTTTGGGCTGATAAATACTGTGACCATGTCTGCCGCGCAAGTGTGATGGGGGTTTAGTTGCAAGGCTTTCTTATGTGTTTGTGTTTAATCCCACAACTTTGTTTTAAACATGATGAGCCTCCTTTAAATATTTGGTGTTATTTCATCTCCATGACGAAGGAGGCAGGGTTCTCTGAACCTTGTGCCAAGTCATTAGGGGGAGTTGGCTACAATCTGTTTTCACAGGTGTTTTGTATTCTGAACTTTTGGACACAATATATAGACTGCAGGATTGAAGGCGGCAAAGGTAAAAGCTATTTTTTCTCCTGAAGAAGCTGGCTTTAAGACAGCAAAACGTTTTGATTTTTTTGGCACCTTCTACATGTAGGAACTCTTCTCCATATCGGGACTTTGCTGGCTGGACCAGGACGTCACCATTTGCAGCAGAGGGACTCCTTGTAGATTTCGGACTCGTTTTTTCACATGTTGTGCCTTTTGTGTGTAATACATTACGTCACTTTATGTGATTGTGGATACTGCACCATTGGTTTTATTTATATTTTAGATAATAAAGAGGACTTTCCACTTATGATTGATTGACTATGTCATCTGTGTGAAGAAGACGTTTTTACCAATCGGACTGAAATTAATGTCCACTAAAAGGCCTGATTATCATCCACGTTTGTGAGTGGAATTCATTCTATACACACCACATATTGCTCCATACTATATTACACTATCTTGTAGTGTATATTACACTACACTATGTTTTGTTTTTCCCCTTATGTCTTTGCACCCCATGTGGAGGAGTATGGTTTAAAGTGGTACCCGAGGAGTACTTTTGGGAGCAGCAGTGCAGTAAGGGAGTACTATTATATTTTGTATCTATTTGCACATTTATATCTACTTTGTGGTTTTGTTTATTTTGTAGTTGTTTATGAGACATAGGAGTAAACTTAAAAGGGGTAGGATAAAAGCGCTAAAAGCTAATTTTTTAAAAACAAATTAAAAAAAAAAGTCCTTTTTAAAACAAAGTTATTGTAGATGTAGCAGCAGAACCACTTGCCAAGGTTTCCTCTGCTTGGCTTGGACAGGTAGAGTAGTTCACAAGGGGGTTAGTGGCTGCGCTCTCACGGATGTGAATATATGACAGAAAAACACAATAGTGCAATATGTCTCTTAAAACTTATTTTTTATAAAATGAAGGCTGCAAGGGGCTACTCACACAAGCCACACCCCTTGTTGATGACATCATTTGGCGCCATTTTAGACATTTCAAACTGTATAAAAACATTCAATGTATCAGGAGCCTTTCTATACACTCTGAGGAAGCCTGTGCTAGGTGAAACGCGTTTGCGTGTTTTTATATTAACCTTTTGTTGGTTTTTATTGGTTTTTATTACGAAAAGTTTAAAATAAATATGTTTTTTCAAAAAAACTATTTTATCTTGCTCCTGGACCTTTTTTAATTTACAAAACAGAATACCTTGTCAGCCACCACTATATCCTTGGTGGGGATTTTACCACCTATGCGCTGAGGAGTGAGCAATTCTATCATTGCTCACCAAAAAGGAACTGTGGACACTCCAGACTGCTCCAAAGGCTGAGGCTAAAGAAATTCCAAGGCAAGGATTATACCACCTAAATGCACATCTTGGGGCTAACTGAAGAAGCCCATATTACATAGTGCTGCCAAAGAAATCTTTAAGGCGAGGATTATATCGCCCAAGCGCATACTTTGGGGCTAACTGAAGAAGCACCCACCAAATGTGAGTAGCCCCTTGCAGCCTTCATTTTATAAAAAAAAATAAGTTTTAAGAGACATATTGCACTATTGTGTTTCTTTTTCTTTCATATATTCACATCCGTGAGAGCGCAGCCACTAACCCCCTTGTTTATGAGACATAGCTCTACAGACGAATGTGCAGGATGCTGCAGGCTGGGAATAGGGGAGCTAAGCAGAGTAACAGCAGAAACAGAGAGAGCAAGGGGGACAGAACGAGAAACAGGGAGACCAAGCAAGAAATATAGCCAGATAAGACATACATGATACAGGACACAACAAAGGACAAGGAACACAAGGGATGGAGTGAGGAGCCAGGATCCTCAAACGCTTCTCCTTTAAGCAAGGATAGGATATCTTAACCGGGACATCGGGAGAGGAGAGAGGAACCGAAATCCTCAGATGATTCAGAGAAAAGAGGGCATAGGCACACAAAAGACTGGCTCACATAAATACAAGACTAGCCTGGGACTATATGATAACAATTGGAGATTTACTCACATTTTATGGCCATAGTATGCTTAGCCCACCACTATGCCAATGTACTCCAATATTCAGTGGGTCCTAGCGCTAAACCCTCCCTACTGAATCACTAATAACCTGAAACTAAGCAGTAAATCGAAACACAAAACAGAGAAGGACATACCTTTTAGACTGCAGACTGAGACAAACATAACAAACGTGTGCGGCACACCTTATAAAGGAAACAAGAGCTGAAGCCAAGACTGAAACAAAGTATCAGAAGTACAGGACAGAGCATAAGGAAATCCAGGAATGGATTACAGCAAAAGGGGAACTGTAGCGAGACAGGGAAAACCAGAGATATGCAGCTCCGCAGCCTGGATGACACCCTTGAGGATGGTGCGACGTTGCGGCCTCCTCCGCAACAGCCACACACGCCAGTGGTCCTGCAATTGTTCTCCTGGAGCGCAGGGTGGTAGCGCTGGAGGATGCCTCGGTGTTCATCCTCAAACCGCTTTGAAGGCACGGGAGTCTACAGATTGTCACCTATACTACCTGGGGAATATTAGACGCCACATTGAGGACCTGGACAATAGGGGGCGCACACGGAACATCCACATTTGAGGGGTACCTAAGGCCGAGGATACTGAAGACCTTCTGTTGCTGTTTACTTCGATCTTATGGGTCGGTCGATTGACGCACCCAGAGTTGTGGACCGATGTTCATCGTGCTCTGTGGCCTAGAGGTAACCCGTCGAGCCCCCCGCGAGACATTATTTGCCACTTCACAGATTTTCAACACAGGGAGGCCTCAGGAGGTAGGCACGTGGCCTCTGCAGGGCCTCACCTTTAATCAGGATCTCTCAGTTCTCACTTTGCAAGTGAGAAAAGCCCTCAGACCTCTGACTTCGATGTTGCAGAGGCTGCATATCCCATATCGATGGGTTCACCCCTTCGCCCTTGTGATCAGACATGGGAACACCTTGCTTAACTTATGCCACCATCATGAGCTCCCAGATATATTATCCAGGATGGGGGTCCTGGACCTTCACGTCTCTGACTTGGCCCTTGCAAGCCTAGCAAGATGTTGGGTCTTCTCCGCCTCCACTTACATAACACCCTCGAAGCCGCGCACAGGCTAGACAACCCGCGAGCCAACCCGAACAAGGGATATCGAGGAATGGCGGCTCTGTCTAGGGCTGTGAGTTCAAGTTTCACGTTTCCTAATGTGTACAGGAAAGGATTTTTTTTAATTTTGTTTTTTTTCTGTGGTTTGAGCTGATCTTCGGTTGTTTTGCTGCCCTATGGCACTCTCAGATCCTGGACGTCCTGCAAGTTACAGTTTCACAAACAACTCCACGCTTCGCTCACTCTGGGCGTGGCGTTCTTCCTCCGCTTTTGACTCGGGTTCGTCTTCAACTTCCAGCTCCTCTCCATACATATTTTTATTTATTCATTTATATATATATATACATACTGCCACTTCTCTCTCCCCCTAAGACCCTGGACATCCAGAGAGCAGCTTTCCTGACAACTCCATGCTTCGTCCGCTACGTATCCTGCGGCCATGTTCCTCTACCCTGTAGACTTAAGGTTTAATCAATTTCAGTTGCTGGCATCTGTCTGGAGGTACTGCGGAACACTCTTCTGCATCCTGACTAGTTGCGGCACTGATTTCCGTTATTTACATTTTTATTGCCTTTCCACTTATTATTTATGGAAGCACTCTGCCTTTTTGGATTCACACATTACATACAGCCTTGGGCTTGTACTTAGAAAAAACGCTACTATGTTACACGTTTACACATTTTGTGTTACACATTCTACACTTCTTGATCCATGATCGTGAGTCTTGTGGTTGCTGGAGGTCAGGTGCTTCAACTAATTTACTACAATTTACCTGTGGGGTTTGTTTTTTTTTGTCTGGAGGTATGGCAGGATTCCCTACCGCACTGCACTGATTCCTGTTTATTTACTTTTTGTATTGCCTTTCTACTTATTGTTTATGGCAGCACTCTGCCTTTTGCTCCTTGTTGCTTTTTTGCATTTACACATCATATGTGGGTCTTGGGCCTGCACTTACAAAACGCTACTACGTTACCCGTTCACACACTTTTCCCACTTCTTGAGTGATGATGAGTCCTGTGGTTGCTGGAGGCCGAGTGCTTCTGTGTATTCACCCGTCTTCCTTGTTGGACGGATTCCATTTCTCCACACCTTCGCCTTTGTTTGTTGCCAAGCTCGTCCCCTCCCACGTTGGTGTAGAGTGGTTATTTTGTTGTCTCAGCGGGCGTACTTTGTGTTGTACTTGGGCCTTAGGCCCCTTTTTCCTCTACCCCCGCTCTCGTTTCTCCCGCCCCCCGTCATTCCTTCCCATTTCCCCCCTCCTGTCGTTCCTTCCCATTTCCCCCTCCTGTTCTTCGTTCATTCACATTCCTCCTCCTGTCTTTCCTTCACATTGCACCCCCTGTTGTTCCTTCCCACCCCCCCCTTTTTTTCCCTTCTCCCTCTCTCCTCTCTTACTCTTCTTGCTCTTGTCTAGTTCTCGTACCGCGGGGTCCCCTTTAGGTTCCTCACCCTGTTATGGCATCCTCCCTGCATCAGAGGGCTCTTATTCTCCATTCCATTAATGCATGGGGGCTTAAATATCCCTGAGAAGAGGTCTCATTTGCTCAGAGATATGAGGCGGAAAAAGGTTGATATTGCATTCATACAGAAAACCAACTTTTGTGAGGGCTTACCAGTCGGCACTATTCAGTGGGCTTCTTTAGTTGTAATTCTGCTGCAAAATCAAAAGGAGTCGCCATACTGCTTTCTAAATCTATTCCTTTCCAGGAAAGGGGTCTTGTGGTGCACCCGGAGGGACAATATTTACTGCTTAAGGGGCTTGTTGCAGACAGAATGTACACTTTTGCAAATGTCTACCTACCCAATCGGGTTCCACACCTTGCCTTAAAAAGGATCCTAATATGCTTACGGGAGTTTAGGGAGGTCATCTCCTTTGACTCGGGACTTGTTCGCCCCTCGGAGCGATCCTGGCATTTAATGAGTTCATCTTGTCTGATGCGGTGCTGAATGCAGGAACAAAGTCAGCACTGCCCACTATTTTAAGGAAAACTTGGATACGGTTTTGTTCGCAGCGTAAGATGGAGGAGTGCGAGCGTATATCGATAGCAGAACAGGCACACAAGACTTCGGAGCGACCTGCAGCACCTTACGCTACTCAGGAGGGGAACTGGCTACTATATTGAACTGCACAATACAACGGCCTTACTTACAGAGCAAAGCTCTGTTCCATGAGCATGGGATAAGTCTCGGAAATATTTGGCAAGTCCGGCATCTTACCTATATCCCTAAAATCCAGTCTGCTGATGGCCATTTACGTCTCCTTCATTCGGATATCTCACGTAGTTTTCTTGACTACTTTACAGGCCTATATAACCTTGACTCACCGAGACAGGACGCGCATTCGCCCCATAGGGATCTGAAGCTGGCAGACTATTTGAGTCACACGGTCCGTGGGGAATCTCTGCTGACAATGCGGCAGCTTTTGGCACCCTAGTTGGTCATCAAGTTGTCGGGAAACCGCTCATGCCCTCATTGATACACCCTGACCAGACGGGGATCGTCCTGGGCCATGAGGCCCGTGATAGTACCATTCGTGCCCTTAGTCTGTTACACTACGCAAAGCACTACTCCTACCATCTTCTTATCCACAGACACGGAAAAGGCCTTTGACAGCGTGGACTGGTCTTTTCTGTTAACCGCCCTCCAGCACATGGGATTTGGCCCGGGCTTTCTAACCTGGGTCCGCTCCTTGTATGCGTCCCCCTCGACGAGGCTCAGCATTAACGACTCTCTCTCCGAACCTTTCTGTATAAGGAGCGGCACTCGTCAGGGTTGTCCTCTATCACCGTTGCTTGTTTTGCTTTCCTTAGAACCCCTCATGCAGGCCGTTAGATAAACCCGGACATCAGGGGATTTCAGGTGACCCATCATGAACTTCTGGGCTACGCGGACGACCAATTGTTTACCGTTTCGCAGCCTCGGACCTCATTGGCGTCTATTTTGAGGGAGCTCAAGGAATACGGTGCTCCTTCAAATTTTAAGATTAATATGTCTAACTTGCCTCGGGCTGACCGCCTTCCGCTAGCTGCCTCCTCCCCCCTTTGCGTGGTGTAGCTTTAAATTGTAATATTTAGGGATTTGGCTTTCGATCTTGACGGTTTCCTGGCTGGGCAGAGTTAATATTATAAAAATGAATGTTATGCCTCAACTGTTGTGTCTCTTCCAGACTCTTCCTATTCACATTCCTCCCTCCTTTTTTGCCTCTGTCCCCACTACTTTTCCCAACTTTGTTTGGAACTCCCGCTCTCCTTGTGTGAAGTTTGGTATCCTGATCCTCCCTAAGTCCAGAGGTGGCCTCGTATTACCCTGCCTTCTCACATATTATAGGGCTTGCCATCTTCTACGTGTGCTGGAGTGGGTTCATGGTTCACAGCAGAAACAGTGGATTGCTGTGGAGAGTGTATTTCAAAACCTCCCTGTCAGCTCCTTGCCTTGGATGGTTGCAGACACCACCATGCTGAGGACCTTAGGCCATCCTTTTCTCCGAGCAACCCTACATATATGGCACTCATTAGTTTGGAGTCCCATCCTGTCCCCACTCACCCCAGTGAGGGATAATCCAGATTTCCCCCGGGCATGGGTGTTGATCTGTTTCCCACAGTAGCTCTGCGCAGGGATTCGCGCTTATCTAACACCCGATGGCCCTAATCCAGTGGAGGTCTTGGTGGACCAGGGTCCTCCTACTCACCTTGACAGGTTCCGACACGCTCAGCTTTGCAACTATTTTTGAGTCCCAGTCCCCCAGTCTATCTAAATCCCTCTGCAGCAAAGTAATATCATGCTTACATTGTATTACTTTACAGAGTTTAGTGTCCTCTGCAAACACAGAAACATGACTTTCAATGCCTACTGCAAGATCATTTCTAAATATGTTGAATACAATTGGTCTCAGAACAGAACTCTGAGGTACACTATTTACCACTTTTGTCCAGCTTGAAAATTTGTACTCTTGTACTCACTAAGCCAATGTTCTACCCAAGAACAAAAGTTTGCATCTAGACCAATTTCTTTCAGTTTGAATACTAACCTATTGTGTAGAACTGTGTCAAACACTGTGGCAAAATCCAAGTAGATTACATCCACTGCAACACCCTGATCTACACTTCTACTTACTTCTTCGTAGAATGCAATTAAGTTAGTTTGACATGACCTATGTCCAGGGCCAGCCCAAGACATAATGCCGCCCGAGGTAAAGTTTAAAATAATGACCTTCTCATTATCTACCCTCCCTCCCTATTATCTACCCTATTCCCCCCTCCCTTTGTACTTCACTTACCTGTCAGCAGTCCTGCGGCGAGTCTCCCTGCTCTGCCATGGTGCGCGCTGCTTTACTGCTGAGCGCCGGAAATGACGTCATATTCTGGTGCTCAGCATTACAACTCTGCTCCATGGTAGGGCCGGCCCTGCCTATGTATCATAAAACCATGCTGATTTTTGCAAATAACACTGTTCTTCCCAATGAATTCCTGAATATTATGCCTTAATAGCCCTTCAAATACCTTCCCAGCCACAGACTTGAGGCTCACGGCTCTATAATTTTCAGGCTAAGAGTTTGAACCCTTTTTGAATATAGGAACCACATCTCCAATCCTCTGGTACAATTCCTGAAAGAAAGGAATCCTGGAAGATTAGAAACAGAGGTTCACTTATTTCCTGACTTAGCTCCTTAAGTACTTGTGGGTGAATACCGTCAGGCCCCGGAGCTTTGTTAACATTAACTTTCTTTAGTTGCTGCAGCACCTTGTTTTGAGTCATCCAATCACAATTTGTGTGCAATTTTTTGCAGTAGTCATTTACATATCCATTGCCAGTGTGATATGAGTGATAATAATAGTTATTTAAAATTTCTGCTTTTTCCTGGTCCTCGTTACATAACTCCCCCATGTTTTTAGTGTACCTACACTTTCATCTAGAATTTCTGTACTTTCTCTTAGGGCTGCAACTAACGATTATTTTCATAATCGATTAGATTATTTTTTATTCGATTAATCGGATAAAAAAATTAATGTAATTTTTTCATTTATTTAAAATAATTTAATAAACAAATTATGTTAAAAACAAACAGCAGAATAAAAAAAACTTCGATAAAATGCACTTCTTGTCTTTATTTCCCAACCAGCCTCCCCCCAATTTATGCACATTTGAGCCCAGGCTTGCCACTCTGCCTCCCGGACATTCCACGCCACACTGCCTCCCACATATGCCACGCTGCCTA
>VKOC01003253.1:0-78183 GCA_009364415.1 Spea multiplicata
GATGCTTAAACCCCTTATACCCATCCAATAGATAACGATTGAGGCAGGGTCAAACCCCAAATTTTCTCCATAGCATCGTTCCACAGCTCTCCGATGTGCCCAGAATATAAAAGAATGTCCAATTATCCAAACCACTATCGGACGCTCTCCTGAAAAGAAATCAATGTTAACATAAAACATACACATTACAGCAAATGCGGTCTGACATACGTTTTAAAACGGTTAGAGTCCCACCTACCCAACCTCTTAATTACAGAGTTATCCAACCCTAACAGTGCCGCTTCTGTAGCGGCCCCAATACGAAAAGAATGTGAAGAAATTTTCTCGGCACCCAAACCCAAACTTACTAAACAATTCTTTAAAATCTTCCTAAATTGAAATTGGGTTAACGGCAACCCTGAGCGATGTATTAACCAGTTGCCGCGGAACTCTGGCCTTTTGCTATTGAAAAAATCTGCTGCTCTTACCGGACAAACATTACAATTGGTTACTTCATTCAATGTAACCCAGCAGCCTTTACCCAATTTATCTGTCTTAGAAGATCTTAAAAATATTAGCAATTTATCCCTGCATAAAACATCCTCAAATTGAATACCTGAACCACCTTTACTATTTGCTGCCACCAATTCGCATATGCGAAAGGCGCCAAAGAAAGCAATGATAAAAGCTGTCTTAAATAATAGGGCTTCATATTCGTCCCAGCAATTGTTATGCACAACAGCCACCAGCTTTTGCAGCAAACTAAAAGAAATTGGCTTTCTAATATCCACACTCCTCTTTTTCCGAGCGAAACCTTTTAAAATTTGCTTTATTAAAAATTCTTTTCCTACCGCTTGTTTCCCTGCTAGCTTCATGAAAAAAGAAACCCCTAATAAATAACAATCGATCCTAGAACGCTAAAAACCCAAATTAATCAATCTTAACACAAACTCTAATGTTAACTCTGAATTATTATCAAACTCATTTAACCCTTTATCCTTTATAAAAAGAATCCATTCCTGCCAGGCTCTAGCATAGCTATCCCATGTAGCCTTAGAAAGAGAATTGTATATATAAAAACTTATCTTGGCGATGTTAAACGCCAAACATCCCTTGGAACTGTTACTCCCTCCTTGTTGGCCATGGGCGCCAAACTCCTGAAAACCTTAAAATCAAACCGGGATAAAGCATCAGCAATACCATTATTAACCCCTTCAATGTGTTTAGCTTTCAACCAAATATTATATTTTAAACATAAAAATACCAGATGCCTGAGTAAATTAATAACTGGTACTGACTTAGCTCTTAAAGTATTCACCACCCAGACTACACCCATATTATCACAATGTAATAGAATCCGTTTATTAACCCAATGCTCACCCCATAAATAAAAAGCCACCACGACCGGAAAAAGTTCCAGCAAAACCAAATTCTTTGTCTATCCCGCTGCAAACCAAGATAAAGGCCATTTCTCAGCAGCCCACAACCCTTGCCAATATATACCAAAACCCACGGAACCCGCAGCATCAGTATACAATTCCAAATCATTAGTATTGACAAAATCACTCTGAAAAACTGTAGAACCATTAAAATTCTCAAGAAAAAATTTCCAAACCTTTAAATCCTCCTTTACTTGCTTATTAACCCTCACCCTATGATAACCAACCTTTTTGCCAGCAATACCTCTAGCCATAAGCCGAGAAAAAATTCTGCCCATGGGCATAATTCTAGCTGCAAAGTAAAGCTGTCCTAACAATGACTGAAACCTTTTAACCGTAACTTTCTTAGCCAATAAGACTTCATCAATCACCAGCCTTAACTTACTAATTTTATCCAAAGGCAGCCTAAATTCCATCTTAACTGTATCAATAACGATACCCAAAAATTGCAGAGATGTTGTAGGAAAAACAGTCTTATCCTTGGCTAAAGGAATTCCCAAAAACTCTGCAATTTCCATGAAAGTATTTAACAGCATTGTACACTCACCCGAACCTCTTTTCCCTATAAACAGAAAATCATCTAAATAATGAACTACTGAACTACAACCCGAAACCGTTTTAACTAACCATTCTAAAAAACTAGAGAAAGCTTCAAAATAAAAACATGAGATAGCACACCCCATCGGCAGACACTTATCAAAATAAAACTTACCCTCAAACTGAAAACCTAAAGAACTAAAACAAACCGGATGAATGGGCAACAACCTAAATGCTGCTTCTATGTCAACTTTTGCTAACACAGCATCCTTACCACAACGCCTAACCCACAACAATGCATCCTCAAACGATGCATATTTAACAGGAAAGTCTTCCACATTAATTTGGTCATTCAATGAACCTCCCTTCGGGAATGATAAATGGTGGATCAAACGAAAAGAACCCGTCTCCTTCTTAGGCACGAGCCCCAAAGGGGACAACCGAAATCTTACAAATGGCGGAGACCTAAAAGGACCTTCCACCCTACCCAAAGCTATCTCCTTCTCAATCTTCTCACGAACAATTGAAACATTCCCATTAACAGATTTAAGATTATCCACCCAAACGAACTTATCCACATCATACACCGGAATCTTGAAACCACTATTAAAACCTTGAAATAATAATTCAGCCATCCGTTTGTCTGGGTAGCTGCTTAAACAAAGGCGCAGTCTTTCCACCCTCACCGGTGTCACTGCTTTTTGAAATTGAATCCCTCCCGCTTGAAACTGCACTGTTCCTCCGAAAACACCTGGAACCAGGGTGATTACCTCCACAAACCGCACATTCGTGCTTAAATTTACAGGCATTCATAAATTTACATTGAGCCTCATTGAAAGCCCAACATACCCCTTTTTGACGCAACTGGTTAACATGGGCTGACTGAAATCTGTTCGTATAATTATAACGCTGAGGGAGCATTATGCTCACCCAAGTCCCCACGTCTTTCATCCCAAATTTTAGATTTTTATGCACCGCCAATTTCTGACGAAAAATCTCGTCATAATTGAACCATGACATTCCCCCAAAATTTTTATATGCTTCAAGGACAGACTCAAGGTGCTGAAATAAACCTGAACTGCTATCTTTATGTTTTTCACAGTATACGCTAGAAAAAATACAAAATGCCTGCAACCAGTTATTAAATGACCGAGGGACAGGTCTTCTCCTGTCCTCCTCTTTATCCTGTTTACCCAGAAATTCTTTAGATGCTGGAAGCAGCGACAAAATATCGATATATTCGTTGCTCCAAATCTTTTCCTTTAAAGCTTTAGATAAATGAAAACCCAGAGGCGACATTTCACAAGATAGAGCCTCTTTCATGTTAACCTCATTAACCAAACATCTCTGACTGCTCACAACATTAGACCCCCAAGCTTGCGCTGGATTAGGGCCCTGCCATCCTTTAAGGATATCCACTAAAGAGCCCACCACCGCATTTAATTTGTCAATATCGCCTCTTGGGCACTCACCCACAGCCGCATTGACAGGTCCAGAGGAAGGTCCTGGTTGATCCAGCTCCTCCTGATGAGCAGGAACAGATGCAGCCAGCAATTGACGCCTGCATCCGGAGTCCAGCTGACTCTGATGATCGTCTCCCTCCTCTTCTTGCTGGTATCGTCTCTTCTTGCAGGGCTGTTTGCCTCGAACAGCCCTGGCAGCTTGGGAACGCCGAGATGATCCTTTACCCGGTCTACTTCCGGGTTCGGCGCCTTGAAATGACGTAGAAGCGTCCTCCTGATCCCGCGATGACAGCCTTCTATCTCGCGATACCTGTAACAGACGAGAAGCAGCCGCAACATCATCACCAGCCGCAGACTCCTCCTCCACGACGTCTCCAGCTTCAGCCATGACCGCAACAGGAGAAACTTCATCTGTACCAGGAGCAGACGACAGACAGGACTGCAGCCACTCTTCAAAGCCTCTTCTCCCGGCCCGCTCGCGAAGACAATTCAGCAGCTCTTCCATGCTGCCACCCGAAGCCTTGCTGAAAACCGCCGCTCACCAGACGCAATTAAGGTCAGTGCAGTCGGTTAACGCTGCTCGGGGTAGTGAGCCTGACGCCTCAAGTACGGCGCTTAAATAGCGCAAAATCCCGCCCAAAACATAGCGCGAGCGCAACCAATAAACATTGTCGTTAGGCAAACTAAGCGGCGCGAGCCACCCCCAGAACATTCCTCACAAAAAAGGCGGCAAAACTAAGCGGCACGAGCGCATGCAAAACCCAAACAAAGCTGTCCTTTGCCTGACCCCTGTACAGTTAACCCTTTCCACATAACAGCTCTCCCCCAACAACCACATGTAACCCCGTGCTATTTGCACAGGGTTTTTTCATTGTTTTCATGCTTATGCTTACAGTGCTTCCTCTAAACAAGAATATCTACTCCACAAGATTTTTTATTGGTTAGAATAGAATTTCTTTAAAACCAGTTTGTTATTTCACATGCAACTCTGTGTGTTTGGTTTCTGTTTAATCGATTCTTTAAAAGAGATGAAATAGATGGGGAAAAAAATGAAATAGAAACTAAATCTTTGTTATTTATATTGACGTACAGCCATTTTTTAATAGTGAGATAGCACCTGATCTCAGGTCCATCTGTTTTCTATATTTAAAAAGAAAGCAATGGCCACAACATCATTGCTGGCACATTTTAAATCAATCTACTTCAAACGGATATGTGGCTGCTTCGACAGTTCAGAAAAGGAGCCTTTGTTGCCTTAGGGTCACATGAACAACTGAAACATTGATGCATTAAATTGTATTTTTTCACTTTGAAAAAAAAACATACTTCTCTGTGATTGTTTTTCTATCTTTCCAGTATATATTTTAACAGCTAATTGACAGCACAAATAAATTAAATAAAAATAAAAAACCTTATTGGAAGTTTCCAATGAACAGTTATTTTAAAATTATGTATAACATTTTTTTTATAAATATTGTTTGATTTTCAATTTAAATTAAATCATTCTGCTGGCACATTAAGATAGTTTATAGGTGTATATTGTAAAATTACACACCAGTTTATTTTTTCATGTACCATGGAAAGACAAATGTAGTGGAAATTTGTAAAATAGCAGGTATAACTTGCAACTTAAAAATATGTCTACAAAGATTGCAAAGACCATTTTGTTGTGCTATTTTTTCCCGGGTACGCCATTTGCTTAAAATAATCTATCCTGATTCCTAAAATCATGTACCGTGAAGGATGCAAACAAAATTTATTTCAAGGCTGAACATGCTTACATAAACAAAGTGTAATCAATATTAATTGTATTGAACTATAACGCTGTTGTACGCACAAGAGCGATAACAAGGCAGATCTAGCACTTAATTCCAACTCTCTTCTTTTTTATCACTCATTCTTTCTCCTCACCCTGCAGCCTTTTTTCATTCCATATAAGAATCTATGCCACTGACACAAAAAGACACCTTTTAATGACTCTTTTTGTGATACAGCTCAGTCAGGGATTGTTAATTAAAGGAAAGCCTTGGAGATGTAGTGGGCAAAATACATTTTAAGTGACAAAGTAACAAAATGACCATTTTTTTTTTTGGAGATTGAACTAAGATATTCTGGAGTCAGCAGGATACCCGCCTGCAGTACAAAAATCAAGCAAAACATTCAGCCTTATATCCCAGCATGACTCCCTAAATGCAAAACTTTATTATCCTTGAAATCCCACTGTTAAATGTGAAGAATAAATATGTAAAACTGAACTTTCTCTGCACAGTAAATGCAACATTATTGTAAGTGCCACTAAAGTTAAATATGTTTAAATTTACCTATTTTTGACAGAAATTGCTTAGGCCAAAAAGAACATTAGAATATAGTATGTTTCTGAACTGGGGCTATACTATAAAATGCCACATGTTGCCTCAACGCATGGTTTTGTGAGTAAATCCCACGCTGTCATTGTGTTGTGTCTATGCTCAATTGTAAAACAGCGTGCCATTGCCTTAATTTATTTTTGTGGACGCGCTTCAGTGCCGTTACCTACCACATAATAATAATTCATTGTCTACCTCAAGTCCTTAAGTCTAGACCACAAACTAGACCACGTGTTGTCTCTTGGACAATAAATTATCAATCCTCATATCAAATGGGCAGACATATTTTCCTCATTAAATCAAGAATCTGAACATTAAAGATAATTATAAGCTTGCAAGAACAGGGGTCTTAAACCTATGTTAATCATACATACTTTTGTATATTTTTTCAACAATAATATCATTGTTAAACATTCTCACCGTCCCTGATTGTAACGATACGGAAACAAATAAATGTAGTGCAGAGAGAAGGAAACAGACTGGCATTGGAAGGTGGAGTGTCAGCCTACTAACCAGATATTAATCAACCCTTTGTAAGAGATTCGATGTGTGCCGCAGTACTTACAGGCTATATAGATTATTTACATACAAGTACTCTATTTCATATAGTAGATTATTAACTGACGCACTTTTGAATTCTCTTTTTTCTTTTAAAATGAAAACTTGGCGTAAAACCCAAGAAAACAATTCAGTATAGCTTAAAGTGTTAGGCACACAAAAATGAAGGGTTGTTACATCAAAATCATATAATTACTTTAGCAGATATAAACATTACACTGATCTGAGAGATATATGTAATCATGTTTGCCATCTAGTGGCCCGTGCCATCAGGATGGTATGCAGACGTAATGTCACTGAGGGATAGAATGTGGTATCACAGAACTCTGTGCCCACATACCATGGTTAAATCATAGCATTATATGCTATATTATATATTATGGCCTAACGTAACCAACTATTCCTGCCCA
Source organism: Spea multiplicata (assembly GCA_009364415.1). NCBI lineage: Eukaryota > Metazoa > Chordata > Amphibia > Anura > Pelobatidae > Spea > Spea multiplicata. Next base: position 6,753 of record VKOC01003253.1, read on the forward strand.
CACTGAGCATGTATAGAGCCTCTTTTGCTGAGAAAAGGTATACTACATTTACACTCAAATGACTCTCAGACTGTTGAGGCACGTGTTTTGACATTCATCTAAAGCCTACCAAATTATTAATAACTGGGGGCCAGCATGGGCTATAGTGGGCCCTGACTGTTGTGCGGAGGAGGGGTAGGCTTTTTGGCGGGAATTGGGGGTGATTATAAGTATATAAGTGGCTGCTTTCCGGGCTCAGGAACCATTCTTGTGGTTAGCTTACCTGGTTGCGTGTCCCACCCCCCCTCTCATTATTTTGTTTGTTGGTTGGTGTCTTTTTGTCACAGTCTGTGGGGCAGCAGCTTGCCAGGTATCCAGGGGTTAATGTGGTGGTAAGTGAATGGTTGGTAACATCTGGTTCTTGGCTGTCAGTGCTGGGAACCTCAGGTCAGGGTGGGGGCATCTGGGTATGTCCCTTTCTTAAGTGGTATTTGGTTATGGTACCTGGATTACTTGGCAAGCTTGGTGTGTTCATTGTGTTTATTGTATATATTTACATGTTTGTGTTTTGAGTCATTGTCCTTGTTAACGCACCTATGTTTATTGTTTCAGGTTTTGGCGTGACAATGACTCTAATAAATAAAATTGGCTGTGGCCTTTTCTTATCCATATTCAATGGTGTGTGGTGTCGTTATTGGGGTTAATGGGGAGTTAAGCCTAGCCCAGAAAATCAAAGCTACAACAGTCAGTTACTTTAAAGGTGCATTGTGCAAAATGTTCCCTGTTACTACAATAATAGACAATTTTAGTTTTGTGTCACTTTGCATCAAATGACCGGACACATTTTAAATATTTATTCTTCTTCTAAAGTCATGATTGCACACACCTTCCATTGGCTTGACTTCAATTATGAAGTCAATGATAGAGTTCATTTAATGCCAAATTAATTGGCGTCTTACCAAATGAAAGTTTCCATGAAGTGCTTTGCTGTGCCTTCTGAGTATAGCTATCAGAACCCACAGGTGATCTGGTGTTGTAAGTGGAGGGGTCGCAGTAGTAGGCATTCAGTACAAAAACTAGTCTCCTGACTGATTCTTTAATTTCTCCTGAGGAAGCCGAAATAAAAATCGGCGAAACGCGTTGAGATACTTTATATTATCGAAATCTGGACTTTACAAGGACTTGATGAATACCCATTTTACCTTTGTGAAAGAAACTGCTTTTACGCATAACCCATATGTTATGCCCATCCGTTTGTAAGTTTTTAATCTATATTTATTAAACAAATATCTATTTTATTGCACTATTTTGTTTCCTATCTTCTACGCAGAAATTCCAAGACAGAAAAAAGTCTGGATTTTTGATGAGTGATCACTTTCAAGTACACTTGTGAGTGCAACTAATATCATAATTTTTGTTTTTTCCGTTTGAACTTATTACACTATATTTGTTTTATTTTTACCCACATATCTATGCGCCCCGTTTTTTGTCTACGCACACGGTTATAACACTTATGAGGAGTGTTGATCTATGGGAGCAGCAAGATCTATAGGGTACTGTATATTATTTTTATATTTAAGACTCACCCACTCGTGAAGGTGTTCCTTTTTCCGTTTTACATTACCAATGTGTTTACCTGTAGGACGTAGGAACAAAACAGAGGTACGGTACATTGTTGGTTAAATACAAAGAACAGAGAAACACAAACTAACACACACAGACATACAAGTGACTAGATGCTTATGATGGCGGAAGCATGCAAAATGTGGAGCCTGACAAAGCATTTATCCTGCTGAAGAACACCTTTACCATGATTACTTAGAATGAACACAACGGAACGGTTCTAGGCAGCTATAATGGCAATTAATAGATTCATAGTCCGTAAAACTAATAACTCAGAACAAATTCTAGCCTTATCCTTTACTGACAAATTCACTTTTTACAACAGCACTTTGGAGACTGAACAGATGAGCAAGTGCATTTATTTTAAAAATAAAGATGTAAATAATGTGTATAGAAAGGAAAAAGCATGCATTTGATCGAATGTTATTTGTAAGAATGTAAGATATTGTTTCACTGAACAATTTGTCATAGAAAAGAGTGATGTATCAATTCTGGATCATTAAAATGTTTTACCTGAGGTCCTTTTGTGTGAAGCTAATGCACATTTAATCACCAAGCGCTAGAGGGACAAACAATACATTATGAGGTGAAGACATCCCCTCTAGCAACTTTAAACAATTTTATTAAATCCTGAAAAAGTATCTAGCACATTTTTAAAGGAACAGAATCGGCTTATATTAAGGAGCCCCTTTTAACATACAACACTGGTCCAAATCTAATGCAAGAACCATTTGTGACCAACAATGTTTATGAGGTATTGGAAACCTGTTTAAACCTCTGAAAACATGGTGACCCCCTAACAATTACGGACTCCACAAAGCACAATATAAAAATCATTATTAAATGTTCTGGTCCCTAAAATTGATTTGCAGTTCCCCAGGGCTCCTGAGCATGCAGGTTGTGGACGACTGTTCTGTTGTTATCCTAATATATTTTAAAAAATGATTTCCAATGGGTAAAAGTGACAGTCAACCTTTAGGGTTAGATGTGTGTATCGACAACTAATTTTGTTTGTCAATTGGAAGAACTACATTGATTCCATTTGTCCTTGTCTACTCTCTGTAATACAATTATCTAACAAGATCCACACACATGTTCCATGTTTATATAATTATGTGCACAGTTTGTCGGTGTTTTACCTGTTGGTCAGTTATCATACATATCATGTGATATACACAGCATGTCACTTTAGTTTGCCTTATCCTTTAAGTGTTTAAATACATATTTATACAAATATATATATGAGTTGGTATTACCAGTAATGATGATGCCTAGTTGTTAATTTGTATTTTTTTTATATAAATAAATAATTTATATAAAATATAAATAATAAAATAAATATTAACATTAATACAATTAAAGCTATAGGATATTTCTTCTGGGTTTGAGAAAGAATTATGGTAAGTGCAGGGTGTTTTATGCCCTTTATTATTTATAAGCAAACAACTTATGATTAGGAAAAAACTAACTGGTATATAGAAACACAAAGATAGAACATATATATATATTGTATTGTTACATGCACTTGTGTATTCCATGTATGGCTGTAACGTGAAACCTAGTCATGGGGTCTGTTTAGTATGTGTTACATTGAGCTGCTCTATTAAACATGGTTTTATTTTATAAAAAGGAGTTTATCCATTAAAGGGACAGTTGGTAGGAGCCAGTGAGCTTCTGCTGCAAGAAGAACTTGACTGGCCCCATGTAAAATATAGTTAAATTGGTGAGATTTCTTTACCTTTTGAATTATGCTTTATGCAAGGCCAGCTTAAACTTCTTGTTGGAGAAACATGGAAGTGATGGCCTTTCATAATGAAAAGTAAGGAAGCTTAAAAAAACTCAACTTTCCTGTAAATTCTCCTGTTAACTCCCCCTTAACAAATGTACCCCAATAACAATAATCACCCATCCAAACACATACAATATATGTATGGGGTTCAACAACAGGTGTTTGAGTAGAGCTCATTAATCCCAAAGACAGCCCTAAAAATCATATCCTTAGACTAGAGAACTCTAATCTGGGCTATCCCATCCTTTACATTCGCAGTCCAGTCAAATTTGTTCTAAAAGGGCAGGGTCATTTAATTTCACACTGTTTTAATTTAGTTTTCAACTGACCATTAGCCCTGGTATAATTGTCAAATTTTTGGCTTAAGATGACAAAGTATTATGGTTGTCTTCATGAACAGTCTCCACCTCCACAATGCGAAAGACACTCAGTATTATGAGATTTTAAGCTTGCAGGAGATGATGTGCCAGTGCTTGGTGTTCACTCGTCACTAATGTAATAAGAGTTCTGATCACAATAAAGTCAGATTATAAGTACAGTTGTTCAAAAAGAATAGAACATGACCGGCTACAATGAAAGTTTTGTACTGGCCTTGTTGCCTAAAGAATATTTCTGAAAACAGATATTTCTTTAAAATCTGAAGACCCCATAACACTTGACCAAGTTGTCGTATTTTCAACTTTTTGACAGTCTTTATCAGAGTGACTGCTGTCACATTCATCATTCACAGAGCAAAGGTGCCGTGTCTCATAGGATCCTAAAGAAAAAAACTATAATAGTGAGATATACAATACACCTTTGTGATCCCTCATGACGGTTATATGGTGTGCTCACCTTCTTTGCTTAGACAGTTACTTGTTTAACAGAATATTCTGATTCCATTACTTCTGATTCAGTATCTCTAAATAGCCAGACTCCTATAGTCAGCATAGCATTAACCCTTGCACTTCAGTTATAACCAAAACTATATGTCTTGAATAAGGCAGCTTGGTGCCAGCAAACCAAAAAGTCAACATTGTAAATTTCAAGCAGGAGAATCCACACTGCTGACTGTACCAGCTGCCACAATATTTAGACAGCAAATATAGACAGATTGTGCAACAGGCTTTTTAAATATAATTTTCTGAAAGGTAGTTACTGTGATATTGCATTCCTTCCCTACTGTTACTGGATGAAGAGCAGAACAGAGTGACAGGGTAATAAACCATAGGCATGCAGTGAATAATATATAATAGACCACCGGTTAGTCTTCATATAAAACAGGAATGATTGACGCACGGAATGAATGGTATAAATAGGTAATGTGGAGTGGATTGTTGACTATAATGAAATAGGTAAGTTAGTCTGTCTGAAATTTAATAAGAATGTCAGACCCATTTTTAGTGTGAACAGAGGTTAAGTGATCATTTTTTATAATGATATAATGCTAAACAGATAACTGCTTTAACATGTATTCCTGTAAACATGTTGCAGTAAAATGTATGTTCTTCATACATATGAATATGCTTGAGTTGGAATATTTTGTGAGCATGAATTAATGTAAAATAATTACTACCTCTAACTCTTAGACATCCTAGGCTAGCCTAATTTACATCATGGGCTGACAATTACCAGGAAAATGTCCGATAGCTTACCCATCCTTACCAGATCGGGTCCCATAGTGTGCTGTCACTGGCCGTACCCAGCCATATGTACATCATTTAACGGCCATTAGCTTTAAAGTGTCAGTACTGCTTAGTCATACCCTAGTCCTGCGCTGCCTGACATCTTTGTGATAGACGCTATTATTGTTTTTTTTAATTACAAGAAGTAAAAAAAAAGATATATATATATATATATACACATACCTTAATATTATAACTAATGTCATTTTGGTATAGCAAATTGTTATTCACTGGGGCCCAAATGCTAAATATTGTCTAGAATTCTTATTAGACCATGTTTTCAAAATGTGCTACTTGCAGTGGAAACTTTGTCTCCTCATTAAACAAACATACCCAATAGATTTTGCATTGGAAGTGGCTGAGTGTAGCTAATTAATCATATTTTAATATTATCTTGTTTTGCTTTCTATAATCGAGCATTCCTTCTGTTTCCATATTTTTATTTAGACTTACATTCCTCTTCAAAAATATTGAAATATTTCATAAATATAGGTTGTTTATGCGCTGCATGTTAACATACTTGGTGTATACTAATATACAGGAGGGCAGTAAGCAGTTTCAGGATATTGGATAACAGCGTTTGATCTTTGGCAATTCATTACAAAGTGCTTCTCTAATACATGGTATCTTCATGTATAATTCAATGATTGTCCAGCTTTACAAGTGCCAGCTTTGAATGATGTATAATTCTGATATTCCAGTGTGTTTAAGAGTGCTGGATATTATGGAGTACACAAACATATAGGTGTGATAATTTGTACATTGGAGCAAAGCTAGAGAGTCGAGCTAAAATCCATAGTTCTCAATAACCATACTCCACTGATTATTGTACTCAATCAAAGTACATAAATATATAGACAGCAAATAACTACAAAAAAACAGCATAGAGATGGCTTTTATGCTTGTATAATGCATAGTGTAAGCCTTACGTCAGCAAACTAGTTTAGATCATAAATAACAGAACCAGACACATAATGCAATTGAATGTGAATTAAGTATTTACTTAGTTTAGGGGTAACCCCTTGTCAATTTACAGACCTCTGCTTCAGTGCTCTCACGTGCGCACAGCTTCAGTGCTGAGCATATCCAGGTGTTAGAAGGAGGTCCATGATCTCCCCAAGTAGTCCTACTCCTCCGGCGATAGGCATTCCAGTTTACCGCTAGAGCCCTCAAGGTGGCACCACAAACTGTGGTGGTGTAGACTCTACCAACCCCTGCTCCCAAATGCACATTTAGCAAGCATGTCCACAGAGAAGCGGACCAAGAAAGAAGAAATGAGATGCAGCAGGTGAAGAAATAGAAAACGAAGACAGAAGAAGAGTCAAGAGAAGAAAAGCATACTTAATAGTTAGCAGAGAGGGTGGGGAGACATTGAGAGAGAGCATGAGAGTGTGACAGAGAGCATGAGGGAGAGTCACTATGAGTAAGAGCGAGTGAAAGGGCAAAAAATGATGAAATTCAAATGTGGAGCTCTTTGCTTTGTTTTCTTTTCTTTCATTGGGGGTCTCACCTCGTTTTCAGACACTTGTACGAATTGAGAAACTGGCTAATTTCATTAAAATTGTATGAATCTGAATGCACAAGTCTACTGATTATGAAAATGAACACGAACGATAGAGACGCTCGTACAGACTTTTAAACTCATAATGCAGCAACTTGTCCGGCATAGACCACTGGTCTCAGTTAAATGTCCGTACAAGTGACTTTATTGGTCGTCCGTACGGACAATTAACTGATACAGCAGGGAGACCAGTGGTCTCTGCCGGACAAGTTATGGCACCAGAAGTTTAAAAGTCTGTACGAGCGACTCTATTGGTCGCCAGCAGGGGGCTTGTCTGCCATCAACCATTGGTTGATGGCAGACGAGCCCCCTGCTGGCGACCAATAGAGTTGCTCATACGGACGTTTAAACTCCTGGCGCCAGAGCTGCTGCGGCACCCATTAACCCCTTATAAAAACTGAAAAAACGAACACGAAGAGGCTCCCGTAGAGTAGACCAATCCACCAGAGGGTTAGGGACTATGAGCAGAAAGCAGAAGTGTAGTTAGCAAGCCGGGTCAGTACCAGGGAAAAGTCATTCAGGGGGGCCCAAGAATTGCCGAGCGGTCGTTTTCAGCAACCGCTCGGCACCCCTTGGGCCCCCCTGACTGGCAGAACTCCAGGGCCCAGTCGCAGTCGCGACCCCGGTAGTTCTGCCACTGCATAGAAGCTACTGAAGTATGAAGTTGGCCTATTTTCATGTTCTTTAATTTGTTTTATGTATAATGAATAATTATGCATTAAATGCAGAATTAACTGATCTTAAAAAGCGGAATGGGCAAGCGTCTCCTTTTACATTCGGTCCTCAATTTTATTGAACACCTACCAGCCTGTTTTTCCCCCATTTGTTACAATTATATAATTTCCCGACAGCGTAGGCTTCACAGGACTCCACACTCTCATCTACCATAACCATGGGGTTCTGGTACCACACAGTCAATTTTCTATTGATCAAAGCTTTTCCTTAGATTTTCCATTCAAATAAAGAGGATTGATTTATTTTCAGATCATCAGTTATTGTTTGGAATTGAATCAGTGTCTCTTATTCTTGAATACACCATCCCTTTTTCTATTTCTTATTTTGCTTTTGTTAACTACTGTATGTAAACTTCAATGAAAAAAAACCCTGCAACCATCATAATTCATTGCTGTATTGAAATGCTGTCTTAAAAGAGGCTGATCTAAAATGCAGTCTTTATTTTGCAGAATTATTTATCTTTCTTCCCAGGCAGAATCTGGATGTATAATTTGGTGGCATTGTTGATAAAATGAAGCTTTATGTCTTTATGCGCTGTGTTTTGCTCAGATTTCTTAGACTGGCAGCTAGAAGCAGACCAGCAGGAGAATATTTAATAGCGAAAGGGAACAAAAGGTATGGGAAAAAAGAAAGCACTTCAGTCAACTAATCCATTTTATGATACAGATACATGCCATGCTTTGTATAGCAGGTAAGAAATGGTGAAATGGTAATTTTGAGGAATCTACTCTTTTTAGGTTAATAGTTTATGTGTAAATGGTGAAATGGTTTAAACCCTTCTCTTTTGTTTGATTCTACTATAAAAAATATTTTCACATTAGACTAGAAGCTTTATCATATGGATTACAGTTGTTTATTTTAAATGCTATATGATGTGTAATGCAACTGTCTCTTAACTCTTTTTGGGGGAAGGAACCATAAGATTATTATTTTCTCAACATAGATAAGCAGAATTTTCCACCTCAAAACATAGATAGCGTCACCCCTCATTTTGCAGACAAATTACTAGATACAGACAGATGCTATATTTACAGTATACCCTAAGTATAAACACACTAAAGAGGCTGCAGTGCTCAAGGTGTATAGTAGAGCCCTGCACAGAACTGTTTTCTTAATCCCACTTCTGCCCGCTCCCGCTGAATTTCTGACCATTACCGCCCGCTCCTGCAACGTGTGTGTGTTCCACTCCCGCAACATATGTGTCCAATCCCGCCCACTCCTGTAAACATAATTCACAAACATTCATTCACGCATTCATATACTCATTCATTCCCTCATTCACAGATACACATTCATTCCCTAATTTACAGATACTAATCCTTCACAGATACTCATTCATTCCCTCAATCACACATACCCGTTCATACAAACTCCCCCCAACCCCCTTACCTGAACTGCAGATTTACTGCGCACTCCCGCAAGGCTGCCTTCATTGGGCAGGGGCGGGTGCAGGAGGTGCCAAACAAGGGTAATATTGTTAATATCTTTGTTCTCTATCTGCTGTCACTGAACATGTTTGGATTTTGTAATTGAAATTTATGTGACACATCTACATGTTACCCCTTTTGAATATCTCAATATAATAAGAATATTAATTCAAGGATATGCTGCTGAACAGATTACATGTAAAAGATATGAGACATACATCAGAATTGAGAGACGGTCAGCCTCCAAGCTAACTGCACCACTGGATTCATGAAGTACAAGTAGAAAGATAACTACTACAGTAAAACCTCACTGGTTCCCTGACTGACCATCACAGACAAAAAAAAATGGAAACTTTACTCTGAATGCTCTGGGTCTGGCAGTTGGTTTGCATGGTACTACTCTTGGTAATCAGATGGCGGAAAGCTATGCTTACTCTCTGCATCTTTACGCATCCTGTCCTGTAGTCTAATTTTGGAGTGGGATAAGATGTCTGGGGAAATAAAACATATATGCAATGATGTGAAGGGGTGTAACTAGAAACCACAGGTCCCTGGTGTGAAAAATTGCCCTGGTCCCCTCAACTTCAACAGCTGGTCTGTGCCATCATTGCCCCCACACAACTAGTCTGTGTCTTCCTTGCCTCCCCTCCAATACACAACATATGTAAACACACTTACACAAATTACACACACTTACTCATACTCACTCACGCCCACTCCATCTTACATCTCTTACACAATTACGCATCCATGCTCATACATACACAATTACACATCCATGCTTAAACACAAACACAAGTACACATCCATGCTCACACACACACACACACACACACATATATAAATAAGTATATATATATATATATATATATATATATATATATATGCACAAACACATATACATAAATTCCCCCCCCACGCTTACCTCTCACCGCTCCGGCAGCTTTCCCCCTGGCTGCTCGCACACACTATAGCCCCCGATACGCACCTGTCTCCATGTGCTGGTTCAAAATAATTTAGAAAGGGACCTTCTCTATTACGTGCTGCTTTTTGAGACCTACTTTGCTTTGCAAGACAGTTCTCTTTAATTGATGTTTAATGAAATTGAACCCAATAATCAATTAAATGTGGTTAATTGGTGGTTTTAGTAACTAAGGGGGAATTACTTTTTCACATAATTCCAGGTAGGATTGGATAGATTTGTCCTTCTATACATGAAATCATCATTTAAAAAACTGCATTTTGTCTTTACCTGGGTTATCTTTAATATAAAATATAGTTTAATGACCTGAATGACCTGAGTTAGGAAAAATATGCAGCTAAATTGTGACAGTTATACCTGTGGCAAGTACAGTACTCTGCTTCTTTTAAACAATGTTAGCAATTACCGTGACTTAATATACACCAGGCTTTCTGATACTGATTAGAGAACACAATTTGAAGCACATTTATAAGCCTACTATTACGAGTATACAGTATAGGCATGAAGTAAATAGAATCGAACATATAAATCTGCCAACACAATGTAAGATCATGGCAACAACCACAATGGAAATTAATGTTTTGCCTACTTGAAAAACTACGAGTCAGCCGGGATATATGTACCATACTATAAGTGCATATGTAGACTATTAAAATCAACTGTATGCCTTGTTTTCATCAATGCAAAGGGAGCGAAGGGGCATATAATTAAGGTTTCTAGTACATATTCTGGGTATAATGAAATAAGGGTTCATGAAGTTTAGTTAAAATACTTAAGTGGTCATAAAATAGCTGAGATTGGCAAGAGCTTTCTCTGTTCCCCGAATAAATGTTACTACAAATAGATCCTTCTAACGGAAAGAATATGCTAGACAATGAACAATTGTGGAGTTGTGGCGCTATGTTACTTCTTATGGCATGATGTGTGAAGACGTGAAAGTAGCTATACTGAAAAACCTACGATATTAACAGAATAGTCATCTTTGATTTACAGTTTCAAGTCTTGTAAGATGGACAGTTCATTCCAAAATAAGCCTTGGTAATGGAAAGTGATGGAAACAGATATATTGTTGCAAATCTTTTTGTTTCAAAGTCTGTGTCTGACAGAGAGCATAGACAGCATTTTCACTTTTAATATATGAACAAAGTTCAAAGGATTTACTTTAACATAGGGTGTTATTTGTTACACCAACATGATTCAGAACACCTCCACACCATGTTTTATATGTGCTCATGAATTAGTGATAACTCATTTTATTAAAAAAACCTAGTCTTTCAAAGCTAAAACACAGCAGGTTTACATGATGATACAATAGATTGTATATTTACACAGTGTTAATTGTTTCAGTATATATGACCTGGCAGTCACATATTCAAAGAGTGGAAATTTATATAAAATTTAAAAAAATAATTTAAAACAACACTCAGTGTTACCATATTAAGAATTGGTAAGTGACAGTGAGATGAGTGTATCAGTATGTATATACAGTATGATTTATTTTTTTACTATTTCATTATTGAATATATAATAAAACATTAGGATTAGTAAGCAAATGTGTGTAGTGGGCTACAGTTGACATAGTTCCCCTAGTGCTGGTCTCACTTCATGTCCATATTAAAGGCAATAGTAATGTCATTATTCTTTGCTTCAGCAAAATATTTGATAAAATAGTTTGTTCTGTAAGACAGCATTCAACTTTTACACAAGATGATCATTATCAGTAATAATGTTAAGAGCGTAAGAAAGCAGGACCATTCTCTGGGTTTCTGTATGTTTTACACGTAACAAACTGCACCAAGCAGCATACTGTATGATTCAGTCTGCTAAGAGCTGTGCTTTGAGCAATCTGAGAACAAACAAGCACGTGCTGGCAGCTTAAGTGTCTGGATACAACATAATTCATGTTTGGATGGTGAATCAAAGACAGGACAAGTTTATTTTAGTCTGTAAATCATACTTGCAACCTGAGCAAAACAGTGATAGAGATTTAATTATGTTATAGTGTTTTCCTACTCAGATCCAGGTACTTTATAGTCTAGCCAGGCAGCGCTCACCAAAATTATTAGCGATGTGCTAAAACAAAAGGTCACTGCTCCTTACTGATGTCTAAGTAATTACTTATGTTATGACCCCCTACTGCAAACCACTTATATTCATGGCACCCAAGACATGGCTCTGTCCCGCTTCAAAGTCTACATCCCCAACCAAACCTTTAGAGTATACTTCTCTGGCACTTGTCTCGTCTACCATGCCTCGAGGCCTTTGGATTCCAGTACCATCTTTATGCTGATGACACACTAATCTCCTCTCCTGACCTCTTGTCCTCACTTCCATCTCCCTTTACTAACTGTCTCTCTGATATTGCATCCTGGATGACATCTCTATAAAAGAAATTCAACACTTCTGAAGCTAAGCTGATTATCCGCCTGTCTCTTCTTTCCTAAAATACTAATTAATTCCCTTGTGATATCTTGATTATTACAACTCCAACTTCTACTACCTTCTTTACAGTCTTCTTTACTGCATCTAACTACTTCAAACCATTCTGATTGACTCTGTAAGACTCTTTCTCCACTGGTTCCCAACAGCCTTTTGAATACAATTTAACCCTTACTTGCAGAGCCCTTAACAACACTGTACTTCTCTATACCCCCGCTTTTATCTCCACATACTTTTCTAACCATCATCTTTATTTTGCCCACTACTTGTGCCTGTCTTCAGCCATTATCACTTCTTCCAACTCGTATATGTAGGACTTCACCTATGCTATACCCCTTCTTCTTCTGTAGAAAAATGTCTAAAAATGTGTTTTGTTTCTTCTCCCTATGATAGATGACAATAAAAAAGTTGTGTCTCTAGCTTTTGTAACTGAAGTCAATGTACTGCAGCAATGATACCAATCAATCATACATTGTTACATAATTAACAGTGTTTCACTGGCCAGTAAGTGAAGCTGTCCAATATTATTATTATTATTATTATATGTGGGACAGTTCTGACTTGACATATGTTAAATAAGGCAACCAAAATCCTTCTAAAGGTTAATCAGGGTTATAATACAATATTTGTAGCTACTGTAATTCTTAACAATCCAGAAACACATAGAAACATAACATTTGACGGCAGATAAGAACCATTCGGCCCATCTAGTCTGTCCATTTTTTCTGATGTAAGGTTTTTATCGGTTCTTGATCTTGCCTTCATTCAGGATAGCTTACCTTACTATATTAGCCTGTACTACTTCTGACGGGAGGCTGATCCATTTAACTCTCAGTAAAGTAACATTTCCTTACATTAGATCTAAACCTCTGGACCTCTATTTTTAGACTATGACCTTTTTTTCTAATGAGCACTGGGGTGTGAGTGTACTTATATACCCAACAAGGGTTCACATACATTAGCAACTTAAATCCTACATAGCCATCCTAGGAACCATTGCAAGTATCATTGGTGAACTGCATTCATCCCCCTAAGCCTATTAAGCACCTGAATATAACAATAAAATACCATGACAAGAAACTTGCTATGCATATAAAATTTAACTTTTGGACAATGTATATAACAAAATTAGAACCAGGATTCATAGAATAGAATAAAAGTAACTAATAAAAAAAACAATGTCCATATTTCCTCTCAAGGTCATATCTCAAGGACGTGCATTTTGTCTTGTTGAAGAACCTGCAATAATTTTTACTAACCTGACTCTATCTGTATATAGTATTGGTAGCATATAATTTAGACCCCCTTACAGTTTTTTCTGATAGAAGCAAACTTACAGAGATTTAACTAGAAACCACAAGGCCCTGCTGCAAAACTTGCTCTAGGACCCTCAACTTCAGCCAACCAACACGTCCCAAAATACCACCTTTTCCCCCAAACAGCTTGCCTGTGCCAGCATCGACACAAAGCAACACACATACACTTAGTCATACTCCCTAACACACATGTACATACTCATTCTAACACACACACTCCCTCTTACACTACTTATACGTACAAATCCTCATACTCATGCTAAACACACTATGTCTCACACCACTTACACATACATGCTCACACACAAATTCATGCTCGTACATACAAATGCTTTTGTATTTGGGAGTGGTAACCTAACCATAGAAAACCTGTCACCCATAGAAAGTGCACACTCTTTTGTTATTTCCCAACTTTAAGCACTGTGGGTTAGAAGGTACAAGGGACATCTTTTAAATGTATTCACAATCTAAAAGGGAATGAGAAACACCACTACTACTTCCTATAATGTCAAAGGAATGGACAAAGACCATAGACATCTTACAAAAGCACGGTGCATTCTATAAATCTTACTCACCATTGTAACATTTGATTTTAAAGAGCAACTATTAAATGTGGAGTTTAAGATAATTGCTTATACTACCATTCTGATAATTGTTCAGCTTTCTTTGGGTTTCATTGCCACATTATTTAATTTATCCAATACACATCATATTGACATCTTTCATGTATATGAGTAATTTCCTATATTACGAGCCTGTACCATTTCAAAATGACCTTTTGCTTCATCTGGAAATCATGACATTTTTAAAAATGTACCGTGTGCTAAGAAAATACAGTCAACATTGAACATATGGCTTCCACAGTATATAGTAACTGGTGAATAACCTTTTAAATGTGAAGTGCTGGCAAAAAGCAGTGCTTGTAAAATCCAGTGACATGCTCTAGCTTCCATCTCTTTTTTGGACCCATTTATGATAATTTGTGAGGGTGTTCCTGCCAATAATTCTTAGTTATGTGTCCAGGCCTGGAACAGATTTTGCTTTTTATAACAGATGAGTGAGCTTCTATAAGGTATCAAGAAATGTAGAATAACCTTACATAGAACATGTTGCATATAATGAATTGTATTCCCATTACTGTCTTTTCCAACACAAATTTAGCAAATGACATCACAGGATCATCTGTGATCAAAGACGTTTCTTAATTTCTAGCAACTGAGCAGCAGAGAAAGTAAAGTCTCTGATTTTGCCATTTTTCTCCTCTATATATGGGGTCCAGTTATTTATTTTTAGCATGGAATCTGGTATTTGTTTTTAGAAGATTGAAAGCTTTCCATCATCGTTAAAATATATTTACTAAACCTGCAGCCATCATTCATCTCCTTAAATGTAAATGAGTGGGTTGATAAAAATTATCTTTTAAATTGAGTGTACTATACTGTGACAGGTAATTGAGAAAGCTTGAGTCTGACTTTCCGACCAGCAAGAGGTGAAGTCCCTCTTCCATAAGCAGCTGAGGTCTTTAAGGTATATTAGTAGAAGGGTGGAAGACAAAGTGTGAACGTTTATGGAGAAACCTACCTACACCCATTTCTGCTTACACATAAAGGCAGGAGACCTGTTCGTTTCCTACCCAAAAAGTTGGAAAAGACCATGGAATGTATTTGCCTGTACTAATGCTTCATTGATAGGCTGCTACAAAGGATTTCCTTATTTATTTGCTGAAGAAATGTTTTGTTATCCTTTTGTAGAATAGTTATTAAAACAATGTCATATTCAACCACATGTATGATATTCAATCATTCAGTAACACATCATCCTGCATAAACGTTTAATTCACATAAACCAACAAACGTGGTTCGTAGTTTTATATGTGTAATTCTGCCCTACTCTTCCTAAGCCTTGTATAGAAAGCAGAAACCAAGCAATACATCGCGTTGGCGAAAGCGCGGGCTGTCTACACAGAGCTGGCTGGGGAGATCATTGATCTCTCTGTGACCGGCCCATCCATGGGACCCCGGTGGCACTGTACCGTCCCAAAGTCATCGACGGTTACGATATATATTAGTGTCTGGGTATGTAAGTGTCAGAGTGGGTATGTTAATGTCTGTGTATGTAAGTGTCAGAGTGGGTATGTTAATGTCTGGGTGGGTAAGTGTCTGAGTGAGAAGGTAAGTGTCAGAGTGGGTATGTAAGTGTCTGGGTATGTAAGTGGGTAAGTGGGTATATTAGTGTCTGGGTATGTAGGGGTACAAGGCATTTCTGGAGGCAGAGTGGCATATAGTGGGTTAAAAGGCATATCATGGGGCAGAGTGACATATAGCAGGGTATAAGGCATATCAGGGAGGCAGAGTGGCATATAGTGGGGTATAAGGCAAGCCTTGGGGCAGATGTGCATAACTGGGGACAGGTTGGCAAATAAAAGGAAATAAACACAAAAAAATCTCAATCATAGCTTTTATTAAATATGAAATAATAGTTTACATGAATTAATATTTACTAGTAAAACTTTTTTCCTATAGGGTCATCTTATATTGAATTAAATTAATATTCAGATTTTGGGGGGGTCGTCATATAATCGAGCAACTATGGTATTATATCTTCTTCTGTTCCATGAATGTGTTCTTTGTATGCAGGGCCGGCCCAAGACATAATGCTCCCTGGGGCAAAGTTTAAAATGCCGCCCCCCTTATCTACCCTCCCCCCCGTTGTACTTCACTTACCTTTCAGCTGTCCTGGGGCGAGTCTCCCTGCTCTGCCACAGTGCACGCTGCTTTACTGCTGAGCGCCGGAAACGACGTCATATTCTGGCGCTCAGCATTACAAGCCGGCACCGAGACCGAGCTAGAGGGCTCGCACAGGAGAGAGGGGCGCCGAGCGGGTACCAAGCGGGAGCCCCTCTCTCTCCTTTGCCTAAAAAAAAAAGTGCTTGGGGCGGCAAAGTGACGCCTCTTCAAAAGTGCCGCTTGGGGCAATGTCTGCTCCGTGGTAGGGCCGGCCCTGTTTATATGTAATAAATGTATGGCATGTGTGCGCCCTCTCCTGAATTGGTGGATTTAAGACTTTTTTACTGCTTGACAAAAAGTATTTGGTATGCAGTACTCCTTGTATTTAACAAAATTAGATTCACTTCAATTGCTTGTTATCTGCTATTCCTAAATGTAATATAAAGCATGACATTTTGTCAAACTGTACAATGTCAGAGGGCAACTAAAGAAGTATTTACAATTCCTACACTTGCTGGATTATCAGTAGCACCAACAGACCCTAATCTGAACATTCTTCACCCCAATCAAAATTTGTATTTGCGCTTTTGACAATGGGCACATTTTCATACCTGCCAACATTTCAGATGAGTTTAGCTGGTTATGGCATGTCTTTAGACTAGACTTCACTGGGACTTTTTATGTGACTTCATGCCCCATTGATAGCTTATGTAACATTACGAAAAGTAATTTACAAAAGCATTTTCTGCTGTTTCTGTATTAGAACTATTTATACCTTTTATAGGTATAAATCACTGTGATACACTCACATCCAGCCAATATTTTGCAAGCCTAGAAAACGGAACCTCAGGGCAGAATAGAGGGACAGAGTATTTGATTCCTAAAGATGGTCTGTTGCTCTCAAAGGACACTTGAGTGGTATGCACCTTATTGATTTTCTAAAGGGGCTCGACATCAAACCATATTCTGCCCAACAAGTATTTAATTAGTGGCGATTTGACATAATAGTCTGAAACATATTCATCAGTTTTTCTAATTCTTGTTGCCTTGGCAATAGGCGTCACCATCTAAGGTGCATAGTACATATGAAAGCCACTTGGTACTATAGAGAACACACCTGTGGTGGACATACCCAAGATTACATAGCGTTACATGTTTTAGGTATTTTGAGCCTTTATCATCTATAAATTAGGTAAATGCATTTTATGTGTCTAACATAAGAGTGTGTGTGTAAATGTGTAAGATCTTTTACTTGGCCAACATCCCTGTGGTACTATGCTGCAGGATGATATGAACTAGAACTCTGTAATCCCCATTGATTGCAGTTTGCTGTAGCACTAAACAGGTTAAATCCAAATTAAAATGCAAGTTGGGTCTGCTGAGAGTTTTATGTCCTTTCCATGTAACATTTACTAAAAAAAAAAGATTAAAACTCTTTATACAAGAGGGAATGGCATATCAAAGAATAGTTAAGTAGATAAAGAGCTTCTCTGCTACGTTTCCACATCTGCTTAGTGCTTTTTTAATATCAGCATTCCCAAAGACTACCAAGATGTTTCTACTTGGACTTATCTATGTTCTTGCTTGGAGCAATACATTTTCTGTTTACGGTGCCCCTGCTGAAACTCACATACTGCTGGTTAAAGCTACAGAAAACTGACTTGTACTCTACTGCTGCCATAACCAAAACTAAAGAACAAACACGTATCAGCGTAACACTGTACTGGGATCTTACTGATGTTTAACTACTTTGTTTAAATTTCCTTATTCACACGTATATGCCACATTCAATTCACATAGTGCTAACATGGTTGGCCGTCCTTATAGAGTCACCTCAATCTCTTAGATCTACATTTCTCATTTCTTGCTTACATCTATCTCTTCTATATATGTTTTCCTTTATCAACTGCTCCCTTTCTCTATTATCATCACCATTTTTTCTTCAACCTCAGTATTTTGTATTCCTGACAAAAAGAAAAAATAACTCCTATCTATCCCCTCATATCAGTATTTGGAGTGAAATATTATCTAGCATTTTACATTTTTTACAGTGAATGGTAGTCTAATATTCGTATATGTGGTAACAAAGTATATATCAAAGACATGATTTATTGTGGCAGGTGTCAAGTAGAGGTATCTCTAACCCAAAATGTGAGGGTGTACTTTTCGGATCTCAAGTTCTAAGTATTGAGAAAAATCACTGGCTTATGTTAACATACGTAGTTTCCTAACATCGATCACACTTAATATGATAACGTTTGTCCATTATTGTTTTATTGAGCATTAAAGTACCGTATTTGCTCGATTATAAGACGACCCTGTTTATAAGACGACCCGCCCCCCAAAATCTGAATATTAATTTATGAAAAATAGAAAAAGCCTGAATATATGACGACCCTATAGGAAAAAAGTTTTACCAGTAAATGTTAAATCATGTAAACTATGTGAAAAAATTTTTAAATAAAAGCTATGATTGAGAAAATTATTTTGGCTTTATTTCCTTTTTTTTTCAACCTGCCCCCCCAGTTATGCACATCTGCCCCGGCTTGCCACTCTGCCCCAGAAAGCCTTATACCCCTCTATGCCACTGTGCCCCATGATATGCCTTTTGACCCCCTATGTGCCACTCTGCCTCCAGAATTGCCTTATAAAAGGCATATTATGGGGCAGAGTGGCATATATGGAGGTATAAGGCATTTCAGGAGGCAGAGTGGCGTATAGAGGGTTAAAAGGCATTTCTGGAGGCAGAGTGGCATTAAGGGGGTTAAAAGGCATTTCACCGATCACTCTGCCTCCTTAAATGCCTTATGCCCCCATTTAACACTCTGTCCCCCTTCCTCCTCCAAACTTACCAGTGCTTCTGAGTCCCTGCGCAGTCATCGCGCAGACCTTCCCCGGCCGTCAGAGATCATCTCGCACCTCCTCCCGGCTGCAGCAGAAGTTGTGTACACGAATCGCGTAGAGCTCTACACGCTGCCCGGTGTTTAGTCTGGGCAGCGCGTAGAGCTCTACGCAAATTGAGTACAGCTCTACGCGAATCGAGTAGAGCTCTACACGTTGCCCGGACTAGGCACCGGTGACTCAGAGGTGGGGAGACAGGAGGATCCAGGTCCCCTGCATCGCTGCGGGGGATCTGGATCTTAGTCTCATAGTCAGACCTAGTTGAGGTCTGATTATAAGACAAGGGGTATTTTTCAGTGCATTTGCTCTGGAAAAAACCTTGTCTTATAATCGAGCAAATACGGTAATAGGTGCTAAAGCAAACAAATTACTAGCAGGCATGACAATACATTTATTTCATTTATTTATATAGCACTAGCAGATTCCGTGGCTCTGTTAAAACTAGACTTGTGCATTCATATTTGCACAAGCATGAAAATGAACACTAAGGGTGCGTTTTCGTTGTTCAGCCCGAATACCGAAGAAAAGAACATAGCGGCGGCAAAGCGTATACGAAGACGCCCAAACATGAAGAATCTTTGTGTTTATCATCCTCTTTATTAGTGTCTCCCTTCCCCTTCCCCTTGTCTACGCAGCATCGCAGGGGCTAGCAGGAGCGAGAATAAGTAGGATAAACAGGATAACAGTTAAAGGCCTGTGCAAGCAACTCTTTTGGTCGTCTGCAGGGGCCTCCTCTGGCATCAACTGGTTGATGCTAGAGGAGGTCCCCACCAGTGACCAATAGAGTCGCTCTTATTGACCTTTAACTACTTTCTCCAGAGTAACATTGTCATTTACAATCTTTTCACTCCTGCTGGACAATTGAGTACAGAGCCATATGGTAGTTTTTTTTGTTTATTATCATTACTAGCAGATCTTCATGTGAATAATAAATGAACGAGTTATTAGTATATGGTTGGGAAATAGATTAGGGGCTGCCATAAATCTTATTGAGTGCTATTTCTACTTACATGGAATCTACAGTGAGTCTGCCCTCATAAAAAAACAGAATATGTAACCTCATATGCCATACAAAAGCACATTTGGAGCGAGACACATTTGACAACGTCTTTGGACACAATCAAGAATCTAACATTCCCTAATTTAAGAACCAAGTAGCGGCCCTTGGTTTGGTGGAGACAATGTGTGGTTGTTTATAACACATTTTAAAATGAAATGTTAATTGAAATCTAGAGTTGACCATGGTCTCCTGGCCTTCTCTGGTTTATGAAAATCCCTCAGATTAACATAACCAAGGTAGATCTTGTGCCATTTTGAAGAAAGCAGATGACAGCCTGGAAGCAACAAAGGTCTCCAGTGAGCTCTCATACAGTTAGTCAGGTTCAGTTAACGTTTGTTTAAATTACACCAGAGCTGCATTGTCGTTTAACTAACTTTTCAATTCAACCTTGTAGTTTTGTTAAAAATTTGAGCACGCAAAATTTTCATTCATAAGGGTTACTTAAGATAACATATAAGATAACATAACATGTCAACATTTTGAACTAATATACTATGATGACAAGTATTTTCTTGGATCATCTTTTTTTTTTAGATGCAATTTTACATAAAGCCATGGGGTATCTACCTGGTGTAATAAACAACAAGATCAAGCAACGCATCAAACCTTTTTAGTATTAGAAACAGCTAATAAACTTCAAAGGCATTTTTATTTAATGCATAAAAATGTTTTCATTTTAGTATTCTAATCATGAAATCGACAGACCCATTATCTCAAAGTATAGTCAGTGTTTTTAAATACACTTAATTCAGGCAAATGTATAACCATCTTCATTTCAGGTTCTTTCGTTTTCCCCAAGCTGACAGCACTGCTAGGTAGGCACATTTAGCCGCGCTGGTCTTCATATTAGTCATGGCTCATGTTATAGTTAGTTTTTTTTTAAAAGACAGACGTACGAATGAACATTCCACTTACAATCATTTAAAATCAACAGCAACTTTACAAAATTCTGCCCTCTTTCTACTGACTAAATGTGATGTTTTGCAGTTAATGGAAGATCATCATATATCATATATATATATATATCTCAGTCTCTAGGCTCATTAACCACATTGTTTAGTTCTCAGCTGAGGCTGCCAATAACCGTCACATCTGCAGTGTTCATTGTTCAATCCCTTCCTTTCAGAATAATTATTCCCTCTTTTACATTATACATGGGATAAGCATCTTATAGCACGGTGGGAGACCACATCCAGTCTCCTGCAATGCTTCTCACTCTAAGTCTAAACTGGTAGGACTACCTTCAATATTATATTTCCTGTTATTCACCATAACAGAATGTTCTCAATAAACTCTATTCTGCAACAAAAAAATAAACTTTCCAGTTTGTGAATTTCTCACATTACTGCGATTTTGTTTTATTCATATTATAAACACATTTTATTATGTGCTAGCTGGTTAGCACGGGTTGTGATTAATGATACGCTCCCTAAAATTGACTTCCCATTAAGATGAATAATGAAAAAAATGTAAGAAAAATAGACATTCCACAAAAAGAAATGTTTTCTTTTTTTTTTTTTTTTACTAAGCCACCCTCCCCCCAAGCCCACCCATGCCTGCAGAGGCTAACATTATGGTTGGTAGCTGAAATTGGAAGGCCTCTGCAAAATTAAAAAAAGCTCTGCAGTGTGTATTATTATGGGAAATTGGGAATACTTACTCTGAACCTACCCTCCCATCCAAGCTGCTGCAATTTATACAGAACATATTGGATTTTTCTTAATGTCAATAACCAGATGTGTAGTGTGAGATCTGTCTCTTTTGTTTTTCTTTTTATTCTGTGCAGAGGCCCCATGTTTTTCAAAATAAAGAGGATAAGCTAAACAATTAATAACAATCAGTTGTATAAAATCAGTACTCTATTTCAGAAGATACAATATTTAAAATTGTGTATACCAAAATAACAGTTAATTACATTAATTTCCTGAAATATAATTCACTTACTGCCTATTATATACACAATATTGTGACTTTTCCGGCCAAAGAACATTTTTATAGCCAGAAAATATTATTTTCTTATTATCTTTTATTTATACAGCGCCGACAATACATATATTAAACAAATATGACAATATAGAGAGACATAAGATATGGAGAAGAGAGAGAGTTCAAGTTAGGGCTAAACGCTGATGCTTTCAGTGACGTCCTTTCCCCCGATTGGAGAACTGCGGAGATGGTGACACCGCAACCACCGCCATTTTGGAAGAAGGTTATGTCCATGGAGATGAAGGCAAAGATTGAAGATAATTGAGAATGGAGAAGATAGAGGATGTGGACTAGGTCTGCAGCAGCAGAAGCGGTCAGCAGAGAAGGTAGTGAAACATTTAGAAGCGTGAGAGGGAGAGTGAATGAGTGTGAGAGCGTCAGTGAATGTGAGTGAAAGTGGACCCACAAATTTCTGACAAAAATTCAGAGCTTTTTGCTTCATTTTCGGTAAATCTGCAATTTGTATGAATCTGAATGCACAAGTCTAATGTGCATCACTGTTTTCAAACTAGACATAGACAAGTTGGGCCCCAATAGCAGCTAGAAAAATCAAAAGTGCCAAACAACAATAAAACAATATTTTTTAAAGGTGACATCCCAAAGTATTTTACTAGGGGCATTTTATCACTTTTTATTCAGAGGTCTTTATCAAGGGTGATCTGATCACCCTTGATAAAGACCTCTGGGCGAAGTGTTGCAATATTTTTTGCAATTTTTTTTTTGCCCCGTATGATAAAATTGTCATAAGAACTGGTTGTGACAGCTGGTCTCACCAGAAGAACACAGAGAGAAGATATCCCCACCATGTAGGCACATGTTCTAACACAGGCAGATAGTAATAGACGGGGCCAATTCACTTTTCATATACTCTTTTATTATGTTGGTTGCCGATGTAGTCACTAGGCCAATAGGTTTTGTCCGATAGAGCTAAGATCTGCAATAAAGGTGTCACCATACTTTTTACGGCATTTTTTTTAATAAAATGGAGAAATAAAAGGGTAAAGGCTATTTGTTAATTGTGAATTTTATTTAAACACATCTACCAGCTATAAGAGTCATGTTGATAAAGTGTTGTCAGTTTTGGTTCTTAGGAACAGCTTCGTGTCTGGTGTCTCTCCATCATATATTGATTTCTAGCTTGGCAAGCTTAAACCGTTTTTCTCACTTTCACATACTGTTATAAACAGTTTATCGTGGCATTATCCTTATCTGCTCCAGGAAATATGGTAAGGAGTTTTCAAGATGTCCCTTTTATTTGCCATCCGCAGAAGCACAGTAAAAATGCAGTCGCCTTGCATGTGATCCTTTGAAACCATTCTACAGAATAAGATTAGGTGCCATGAGAATTACTGCAGTCAAACATTATATCTACTTTGCCAGGGGCATGTGGCTGTACCAAGTTTTGTATTTCAGACCCCAATGTCTTTATTTATCTTTCTAGTAATAAAAAAGTCATAAAGTGTGAGTCAGTTTGCTTCACTTCTGCTCGAGAACTGCGTTTCTATCTGAAATTTCATTTAGCCTCTTTCCCTTAACAATTATAATACCAGCCCTGGAGCCAGTATTTAATGAACATCTCACTTGGCTGCCGCAATGTTGCGGACGACTAGGAATTTTTACTTCATATTAACCCCATAGGATCATAAGCCCCTTAATGCCTGTATAACCTGTAGGATTATTTTCCTTTTAGTTTGGAAGGAGTTAAGTAATATAAATTTATAAGCCAGTGATTAGGACACGGTATACAAAAAAAAAGCAAATATACAATTTCCGTTCTACAGTATACCAGCATTAACAGCTGCCTAGCGCTTGAAAATCCAGTACAGCGCTGTACAGAGTTTTGTTTACAGTTAGTAAATGGAGATTTTTCCGTTTCCTGCACAAAAACCCTAAAATATGTTGCACGAGATATGCGTATAGAATCACATTCTGCCATGCACATGTTTCCCTGAGCATAATGGGATTATGTGATAGTCCTGGGTGTTAATGGTTAAACTATGCTGTTTTCTTAAATTTGTCATTAGTATATTTTTAACTATGTATACACTTCTCCACATCACCTTCACTACAATCAAATCATCCTTGCAAAATCGGTCACTAACCTTCTGTCTCATTCTCCCTTTACCTTCTAATAGACTGTTAGCTTGAAAAAGCAGGGAGCAGGGCTCTCTTCTCCTTCAGTACCGGTAGGTCTTACTAATTTGGTTAATTGTCAGTTGGCCGCATCTCAATTGTATTCACACTACAGAATCTGTTTGCACTCTATACATAAAACGTAGGGTGTCCTGCTTTGGTGTTAGTGCTTAGTATATACCCCACCCAAGCAGTGCTACATCTGTGTAATGTATGTGCATTTCTGGCCATGTTATTCTTTCACGTCATGTTTATGGTTTGTCTCACTACTTCTGCAGCTTTCCTCCAACATTATGTCAGAGATGTAATCGCATGTCAATGCTTTAAGAAAAGAAAAAGGGGGTATATCTACATTTCACGGAAACTTCTTGACAATGTTTATACTTAAAAAAAAAAAAAAAAAAAAACGCTCTAGAAATTAACAGTATTCATAAATATTTTTTATTCTTTTTGTACAACCTCCCATGGTAACAATGACACTATTTTTCTGAAATCACAACACACACAATGATCACAAAATGTATGTTTTGAAATGCCACGTGAGTTGGAAATGACATGACACATGACGATACTGGGGACTTTTTCTGCCATTTCCAGAATATGTGTTTTTGCTCTCTATTAATAATGACTAATTACACCCATAAAAAAATATTGTAATCATTTTGTAATCATCTGCTTCAATGAAAACTAATATTTCTACCAGTTGAACATTGATATAGACGTTGTATAAAGCTGCTCTCTGTATGAAGAGAAACATTGTAGACTAGGTTCAGGACTGATAAGGCCCCCACAGATAAGTTGCCCAATTAAATTTGCTTTTAATTTTAATGGTTCAAAGAATGTCAGGCAAAATGGTCGGCCCTCGCACATGTTCTCTTCATCAAATCTGGGGCTCGTTGAAAAAAGTTTGGACATGCCTGCATTAGGTGATAAGTAATAGTGTCTGCGCTGGTGTAACGGAGGACCCCACAGTGCCAGCATTGTGGAGGGGCCTTCCGGGGGCCCAATGCCAGCACAGTCTTGCCAAGTATCTATCCACCCTTAGTCCCCACACGCTGAGTCTGAACACCTAGATATGATGTTGTTTCCCAGCTCTCAGATGTGTGGGGACTACAAGGGAGTAGAAGAGCTCTCACTGACTTGTGAACAACAAAGGAAGGAAGGTGGGATGTGTGTGTATATACTACTGTGTGTGTTTAACTATATCTCTGTGTGTGTAAGTGTGTGTGTTCATGTTAGCATGGGTGCAAGTATGTTACTGTATACATATGACTAAATATGTTACTGTAAGTATGTTAGTATTCCAATGTATATGTGTAATTAAGTGTGGCAGTGTGTAAAAGTATGTTAGTATGTGTAAGTTTTGTGTATTTTTGTGTGTAAGTATATTACTTTCCATGTACAGTAGTATGCTAGCATGTTAGTGTATTTAAGTATGTTAGTATAATACTGTGTTTGTGTATCTTGCAGGGGGGGGGGCTGGATTTTATTTCTCACCACTGGTTGTGTAGTCATTCAATATAGAAGCTGTGAGAGAGCCACTAGCAATGCATAACACCATTGTTCAGTGAAGGACAGATGGTTCCAGCAACTAGGTAAGCCTATAATTCTATGCACTTGCATTTGTGCTTAGGGGCCATAACAAGCTTATTGGCATAAGGTCGGAGGACATCAGTCTCTACAGCATCCACTGGAAGGCCATGGCCCACTTTTGGTTTAAGTAGTGAAAATAACACACGATGGGCACAAATGAATGCCCAAATATAATAGACACATACAGAAATTTTAAAACATGGAAAGATGGAAAATCTAAACTAAAAATGTAAACATATATGCAGACAAACCTACCTTATTATTTGTACATGGGCAGCAGTTAATTAAAACCCCTAGCTGAAACAAACATTTGGCACTCAGTTAACCAGATGAAATACTTTCATCATATATGCTCCATAATTTTCTTAAATGTTGTACATGTTGAGTTTATCAAACAGTGTAGTGTGTGTGTGTGTGTGAGATGGTTAGTGGTTTTCTAATTTAAGAGCTGTGAAGACCAAGTTATATATTAAAATGTGGTTTCTCAATGGTTAGATCATCTCATACAAAATGTTTAATGTAAATCAAAACAACCTCGTTGGCGTTGATAGGTTCCAAAAAGATTTGCGGCTAAAGAGCAACAGTTACTGACATGTACTATTCTAATATTTTAACCAACCTTTTCTGTTATTCTTTGTTTATATACGTATATGTGTAATAGCACATATGATTTCATAAATATTATATATTCACTTTTTGCATGTAAAAAATGAAGGTAGCTGAAATAAAACCAGAAAATGTGATTTCCCTCCTTGTATGAAAGCAGTGCCACTTGTATTATAGGCAGCCTGCTGGAGGGTGGTACAAGAAGTGTGGCAGATGGTTCTTGCAAGTTTGGGGCTGTATTTCTGCAAATGGAGTTGGGATTTGGTCAGAATCCAGAGTCCTGGAAGTGATGGTATGCCCCCCTCTCCCCTGATCTCAACATCTCAACATCAGTCTGTCTAGGATTAAACGAAGAAAGCAACTGAGACTGCCTAAATCCACAGAAGAACTGTGGTTAGTTCTCCAGGATGCTGGTTGGTGGTCACACCAAATATTGATTAGATTTAGATTTTTCTTCTGTTTGTTCACTTAAATGATAAAAATAAACTATTAACTCATTTTAAAAGCAATCTTGCTTAACAGCATTTATGCACACCTGCCTATAACATTAGCACCATAAGCTGACTCACACTCAAACAACCGTATAGTAACATCCACAAACACATGCTAGCACCATACGCTGATACACACAGTAAACACGATAATGCCATACAGTAACACACATATTAATGCCATGCACTTTGTATATACCTATAAATACACACAATCGCTCAATCCTCTGTTCCCTAACACTTCATCCGCAGAATCCCACAAAATGCATTTGCAATTTTGTGGAAATTGCAATGAGTGCAAATCCGAATGCTCATTTCTGCTGGAAAGGCTTTCCACAAGATTTTGGAGTAAGTATGTAGGAATTTGTGTCCATTCAGCGAAAATAGCATTTTATAGGTCAGGCACTAATACTGAACGGGAAGACCTGGCTCACAATCAGCTTTTCAATTCATCCCAAAGGTGTTCAGTGGATTTCAAGGGCCAAACTGCCAAGTTTTCCACCAAGAAAAACCCAGCCAGCCCTACATAATGCATAGATCAATAGATGCCTTTCAAAAATTATTAATGATTTTACTAGGCTATATATAAAGCTACCCATGCAGCAAACTCTCCTGCTAACTCACAATTTAGTGAATAAGCCCCTCTAAGTAGATGCATTACGTGCTTTGTTTACAGGCTTTCCTTTCATTATGTTTGGTGAACGTGCACCGTACAGGACTGAAAAGGGGCTTTTTTCAGCTAATTGTGTTTTCTAACATGGTTCCTACTCTGGTTTTTGCATTCATAATTATTGTTTTTTATTCGCTTAACACATACAAATAATCTCTCTGTCAAGTGCTGGAAGAACATGCCGCCTTTGTCCCTTTATTGAAGTTTAAATGTTGAATCTGGTTCATATTTTCTCCCTGCTTTCCATGGCTTGTTTGGCTAAAACTGAGAACATTTTCAGAAGTGTATGCGAGAGCTTAATTTTAATAATAGCTAAAGAGAAATGAAATGCTGAAATGTCTGCTCCCCCACACAGCAGTAAATTGGTTTTGGTTTCACCGGGCTGCTTAGTCATATAAAGGTGTTTTAATGAACTGGAGGAGCAACCCATTGTGTGGATAAATACACAAGGCTTTTAACTACAAGATTTATTAGTAACAAATGAGAAAATGAGCCTCATAGATTGTTTTTCCCTTTTACCATTTTCCACTAGTGTCTGAGACTTACTGCTGCATCCTTCATGTTTTTTATTAAGCTGATATCTCTTAAATATCACCCCTGACCTTGTTTGCCAGATAATTTCATCCTATGCAGTTGAATTCAATAGGCTCTTGTAAACAAAGATGAAAGATGGCTTCCTATGGGTGTGGGGGGGGGTCAGGCCAGTCCAAAATTCCCCATATATGGCCAGTACTGGGCCGCTTGCAGAGAACACATGGAGGCCACATAACTGTTAAACTTCGATATTATAATCCAATTTTATCAACAGAACCATGATAAGGTGTATTACTCATGTATGAAGGAAATGGGGTGATGACATCACACTCCAATCCCTCTTTTATAAATAAAAAAGGTTATATCCACCTAGAATTTTTTAGGGTTCCTACATCAATCACCAAGAACCAGTATACCTGTGAAACCTATTTTGTGTACATATAAACCCCATCGATTATAGGTACTTTAATTGCCTAGTTTTATATGAAAAATATATATTTATACATATACTTACTGACTGCCAGATAGTTCAGTGATGTGTTACTAAGCAATGTCCTGCTTGCCGCTCACCACTTAACCCTTCTAGAAGAGTTTCCAGATGTCAGTACAAATGTGTCTACATTTTTCAGTAGTAGATGCTCCAAGAACGTGTCACTGGGTCCGACAAGCTGTCTTGTGGATCGGTGGTTGCTTACAATTGGTTGCTAGGCAATTTGTCCCCTACTTTGAAGTACTATTTGAGCTTTCAACAGTGTTTAACAATTAGTTCTACCCCCCCCCCTTCTTCTTCCTAAACATATAATCTGTGTAAGAATACATAGTATTTTAGCATCTAAAGGATTTTTTTCATCTGACCTTTAAAGAAACTGGGATGCATTGTTACATTTCAGATTCTACGGAAAATGGATAATGCTGTATTGGTCCAAGTGAAGATAGAGACTGTAGCAGAAGGTAATACCTCTTATTAAACCAGTAATACGAAAGATGTCACGTAAGCTTTCAACACCTCCTTTCTTTAGATGGGATAAGAGAAGAAAATACCCTGAGGTCAAGTTTATGTAGGTAATAACTACGACTAAAGATTCAATAACAAGAAAAACATAAACATTGAAGATTTACCACTAAAATGCAAGTGCCTACTGTTCACAATGTTACCTAATTAAAGTGCAGGCCAGAGGGCACCGCATAAGGACACATGTAAGAGACCTCTAATTCATAAAATAGGTCTTTATTAGACACAATAAAACAATAACACATTTGTATGTCTGCTTCTGATCCTGACCCAGTACTTTCCTCTATCTAATAGAGTAGGTAGTAGTAGTAGTCCAGGTCACTGGTAGCACAACTTGGCATGGCTCTGCCTTTATTTTAATCGACTGTCCTTCTTAAGGAGCAGATTTTACTTACAGAGAACCTGCTGTTCTGGCACCTCTGGACCATTAAACTCTTAGACTGAACTCAGTCTGCTGTTTTTGGAGCAGATAACTACATATAAAATGATAGGGTGAGCCATCTGTCCTCTAAGGACTGTCTATCTCTGCCAAATGCAAATCCACAGAGTGTGAATGTTCTTGATATGGGCCAGAAGCCTTGTGTGGAATCAGATAATTAACCATAACTAGGCCAAAGTGCCTGTACTTTTGTTTAAGAGTGGTATACGTAGCCTAAGAACATTTATCCCATGTCGAAAGCAATCTACATACAAGCATTTTAGTAATTTCCTAATCCTAACATTGATGCTTTATTCTGGACCGTGGCTGGATGCTTTTCTGCAAATGGTTTGTATACATTTTTCAGGATCTAAAATTAACATTTGGTGGAACACATGACCTCCCACCCATGAATTTCACACTTTCTTAAATGTATTTTGTAACAGATATACATGTAAGGGCAAATTATAAAATGTCATTCTAAAATAAAAAATGTAATTCAGGTGGAGTCATGTAGATTAATGATTACAGAGTTTGTTAGATTAAATGGTGGCCTTTCCATAGACTAAAGGTATAACTAGGTAGACATAGGGTCTTTTTGCACCATTTCTATTAAAGCCTGATACTTCCCATAGTTTAGAACCCGAAGCAGTAACTATGAAATTTTCCCGTTGACAACAATTGAGTGCTTTGTGTAAAAAGTGATCTTATTTTTTGATTGGGTAACTAGATTAAATTTGGGTATTTAAAATGGTTAATTGGATAAGGAAGTGGTTGAGTGACGGGAGACTAAAGTTAATAGTGTATATTAAGAGGAAAGTCTTGTTACTGTTGGGTACCTCAGTGATCAGTAGCGGGATGCATACTTTTTAATATATTTATTAGCAATATTACAAAAGGTCTTAATGGTGCGGTATGTATTTTTGCAGCTCATTCCCGGTGACCAGTCAAATGGTTAATGGTTTAAATAAAGAAGAAGAAGAATGTTGGTAAGTATAAAATATTGCATTTGCAATATAAATATCCCAAGGCAAAATATGTGTGTGTATGTAATATGTGTATGGTATTTAAGAGAGTGTGTGTTACTGGATGGTGTTAGCGTGTGTGAACGAGCATATGGTGTTAGAGTGGGTGTGTGTGAGTCAGCATATGGTGTTAGTGTATGGGGTTACCATGAGAGTATGTCAGCGTATGAGCCTAGGGTTAGTGGTGAGCCTAGGGTTAGTGGTGTGAGGGAAAGAAGGGAGATAGTGTGTAAGTGTATCCACACTTATATTTAAATAGTCACTTTTCAGCATACCCACTAGTACTGCAATTACCCAAATTTACACAGTTCAAAATGCAGAACAGCTTTTTGGAGAAACATAAAATAGCTTGTGTCCAAAGTATTGTCATCATAGACTTAAATACTTCTCCTATGTCTCGGATAGCTATATTACTAGAAATAGTAGCCAACTTTCTGTGTGTGTATATATATATATATATAGAATATATACATATATATATAATGGAAAGGGGCTTATGTTTTATAAGATTTGCATTGTATGTTCATTTTTTATCCTGACATTATGAGCCTTTTAGTACAAATGGACTAGCAATGAACTGTTATTCCAAACAGATTTTATACAAGAGGATTTAGAACTCTTTCTATGTTACCTCTGCCTTTCAACCATTGAACCAGAATTTACGAGATCTTCATGTTTATCACTGAAGTAATCTCTCGTCTTTGTAGCCTAATCTGATTTGAAAAAAGAGGCTATTATACAACCTTCTTTTTCAAAAGCACATTTCAACGTTTTGATGAAAGGTGTAACAAAAAGCCTTCTTCTCGTCCTACAGAAAGCATTTGTCCCCTGCTGTCACCTATAAAAGAAGAAGACATCCGCATCAATCAGATACTGACGTCCTATTAGTGATGGAATAAATGGAGATCTTATATTTTTCGTACATGTTCTTGTCATTTGATTTGGATAAATACCTAGCTTTCTTTCATAGTGATATAATGAAATCACTACAAACTATTACCAGTCTTCAAGCCATTATGCGTTTTATTAACTTTTATTAGGGAGCTATTGCCACTGAAATATATGCAGCCTTTACTTTTAACAGCCCCTTGGCTGGAATAATGAATACTATTAATTGGAATACCTGATAAGACCTCAAGGACAATTTAATGTGAAATATAAGAAGAAGGAGCAAGTGTGCTAACATACTCAACACATCTTGTAAATGGTCCCCTTGGTATCCAGACAGTGACCAAGAATCAAAGAGAATAATCAAAAAAGCACTGAGCTGAGCCAAAAGGACTATCCTAATAAATAATTTATTGTTCATGAAAAAAGGCAAGGGTTTTATTCATATGAAAATCTTTCCTAGAATGGTTTATCCCAACATTCTGTCTGGGCTATACATTGTATTAAGAGTCATTAAAAAGGGCATCTTACTACAGTCCCGATCCATTTAACAAAATTAAAATATGGTATCCCACAATATATATATATATCTAAATAGGGGATTGGGTTCTTGCTATCTCTGTGTATATGTATGTGTATGTGAGATGATATTGCCTGCCAATGTCGGCTCAGTACAGGCTTAATGCATGGGCCCCCATATCCCTCCCATTGCCCTACCCATCACTCTGTCTTGCAGTCCTTCAAGCAGAGGTGAGCCTAGAGTTAGTGGCGTCTAGATGCATTATTTCTTCAGGGCTCCTTATAACTAACACACATACATACTAACGTGCATACTTATACATACATACACACACTCCTTTCTAATGCTCCTCTTCTCTCAGGTGCCACTAAGCCAAGTGGGAGAAAGATACACTATATGGGCAAACGTTTTGGTATACCTGAACGTTACACCAACAGGGACTTTTATGATATAGCATTCTAAATACACACACATTAATATGACTTTGGTCCCCTCCTTTGCTGCTATAACCATTCCCACTCTTCTGGGAAGGCTTTTCATAAGATTTTGGAGTTTTACTGTCGGAATTTGTGCCCATTCATCCAGTAGAGCATTTGTCATGTCAGGCACCAATGTTGAATAAGAAGGGTTTGACTCGCAATTTCCGTTCCAGTTCATCTCAAAAAATTTTGATGGGGTCGAGGTCAGGGCTCTGTGTGGGCTAGTCAAGTTTTTCCATACCAAACCTATCCAACCATGTCCTTATGGACCTTGCTTTGTGCACCGGTGAACAGTCATGCTGCTATAGAAAAGGGTCTTCCCCAAAGTTGGAAGCATTGCATTTTCCAAAAGATCTTGGTATGCTAAAGGGGACACATATATAATTAGAATCCCCAGTGTATAAGCAGCAATTCATTCTTAACTTGTATTTTATATTATTTTATCAATTACTTTAAATTGTCCTTTTTGAACAT
Organism: Spea multiplicata; assembly: GCA_009364415.1. NCBI lineage: Eukaryota > Metazoa > Chordata > Amphibia > Anura > Pelobatidae > Spea > Spea multiplicata. The sequence continues at coordinate 39,784 of VKOC01003253.1, forward strand.
AAATGTTTTACTGTATCTAAATAAAGTTTTATGTTTACAGTATACTTAAGCATATTTTGTGTTCCCCATTAAAGGGATTTAAACAAATCCATATTTCAAAACCTTGCTTGGTCGGATGAACGAAGTGTGCATCCGAGTGAGCAAATGTTTTATACACACATAACATTACTGCAGAAAGACACGTTATGGATAGTGTTTCACGTTCCACTGTATCTACATAAATTGTTCTTAGGGCTGCATCTACCTCTGCAATGCCGTAACAGTTCTAGATACACATTAGTATATTTATTGGCACACACTCATAATTCCTAGTTGACTTTGACTGCAAATCTTCTAACATAACCTTGTCTTTTGTCAGCATATTTTTTCATTGTCACCATATCTTTTGTGTAATGTTAGTCTAATTTGGCCTCAGGCAGTTGGTGTCTGGGTTAAACATAGTCCATTCCTGTAGTCTATGTTTGTGTGTGGCCTTGATGTCATGTTAAATGCCTCTATAACCGAGCTGTGTCAGGGTGGAATTCGATAAATATTACCTAATCACTAATTATGGTAGTCAACTGAGTGCCAGCAAACGAAAGCTATACAGGCCTACGTATCACTGTACAGAAAATCTGCTAAAACAAAGTTAGTGAAGATTATGTAAACTATTTTGAATCTAAACCAAAAGAAAACATTTCAGTACAGAATTGCAAAACTAAAGGAAACTAGCAGACCAAAAAAACCAAATAATAAATTGCAAAATAGTAAAGTTTAAAAAAAAAAAAAAGTAATTACATTTTAAAAGTATAAGAAATAAAAATATTTTGTGCTATCAAATGTGCTTTTTTATTTTGTAACTTAAATCAAATACAAATATATTAGTTACTTAGAATGTATAATGGATAAACAGTATGTTGAACAATAAGTATTTAGGTAAATACTGAAAAAAAAAAAAAAAGGTAAAAAAAAATAGAAAGCTAAAGTTTTTTAAAATATATATGCAAATATTCTTGGCAAAAAATGTAGTCATAGTAAACTGAAATAGTAATAAATTGTCGCCATGTTGCTGCTGTATAAAGTACAACAAAGTGAAAAAGGTTTTGTATCATATCATACATTTGTGTGGATAATAAAGTAATATTAAAGGAACCAACCGATTCATAGAAGACGAGGGGTCCCAGCTACATTTTGACAGTTTGTAAATATTAGCTGTAACAAAAGCTTCAAAGCAATCCCACAATATTACAAGTAACTATATAATGTCCTATAATTAAGCCTAAATACACACTAGTTATACAATAATTATAGCATTGTTACAAACATTCTGGATGGGAAAAGTGTTACCACATTGCATGTTTTATGGAGCCTTGGATGAAGCCTTTATTTAATTAAATAATTCATTGGCGCCTGCCTTCAAAATAGGACTCATTTAGTAATTTGTGGACCTGACTAAATGTGCCTTGGGTTTGTTTTACGTACGTGTTACAAAATGACAAATTATTTCACTGCAAGAAATGTCAATAGTACTGATATTCAGATGTCAGATAATTTTACATTTGAAAACCATAGGTTTTTAACTAGCTCTCTTGCATAAAGGCAAGATGGCTGCAAAAGTGTAAAGGTCTGGGCATTCAAGCCACCACCTGGCATAAATAAAGCATAACCCAATGTGCCAACTTGATGATTAGAAACAGGAGAAAATTGAAAAGACGAGCCAAGGACATAGCATGGGGACATCTCAAGGTTGGTTGCCCAGCCCTTCTCCTAAAAGCATGGCTGTGGTACGTCAATGGAGCTAGCCACGTTTAGGAGCAGCGGAAGCTCAGCTGTACGTTAATGCAGCAGAGAGTATGCAGAGTGTAGGCATGACAAATGCACTTCTCATCTGCCCAAAGGCAGACTATAAGACAACACAGAGCCCTGGGGAACCACAGACTCTGTATGGAACCTGGTGAGGTATGACCAGGACCTACATAACAAGGTAGAATTAGTTCATGAATTAGTTCATGAAGCAGCGTGTCAGAGCATTGGTTGAGGTATATAAATATCCTTCAAAGTGATTTACACTCAACCAAAACTCTGCCCACCTTACAAAAGATGGAGAGCTCAGGAGGGCCTTCAGTTTTTCCAATGCTAGAGACTACCACGTCACAGTTCATTTTAACAGCATGAGGAAGATCTAGGACGTAAGCATTACATTGATACAAAGCCAGAAAAACAAATGAAACAGATAACTGTGGAAATATTATTATAGAAAAAAATGTTTATTTTTTAGATCCTTCAGATATTATTTCCATTCACTCCAGTATTGTGAAGCTATTAATTGGTATCTAGAATAAGACCCTTGAGAATAAGATCCCCAAGAATAACCCAGCAGTTCTGCCATTTAAAAAAAAAAACAAAAAAAACTTTTTTGTGTTTAAAAAAACATTAGCTTCACTGAACTTACTTCACACGTAGAGCTGTTGAGGCCTGTTTAATATTTGAGCGCCGTCATGTCAAAATGAAAAAGTCATCTCAATCAAAAGGAATATTGCAAAACCAAAAAAAAATCCCTAAAGGTCATTTGTCACAGTTAAAAGGAAAAAAAAAAGTTTCTTAGCTGAATAAATTCATTTCCAAAGCTGGTTTTCCATTCTATAAAAATGCTTGAATTTCATGTGTCTTCTCCGCTCTGTTCTTCACTGGCTGAATGTTTAATGGGTCTAGTAAATTTGCACAGAGACATTTCATTAATGCAAGGATTTCTTAGAAATATCTGAAGGTACAATTCAACTATTAACAGGTATTGCAAACATATTAGAGAGAATTACATCTAATTTGCTGTCTTTAACATTAGCGAGCAAGAGGAAAAGAAATAGAATGACATAACTCTTTCAGCCCGGGAAAAAATGATATGTTTTCACAGAAAAGGCACCAGAAAAAAACTAAAGTACCTACCGTTCAAATATTAATGAATAAGTCTGGAATAATAGGCACCAATCGCCTTCACCCACAACGCCACTCAGCGTGACCTTCTATTTATCAATTGCTGATGCGCATGTGATGTCTCTAATGTACCGTGGATATTGGGAGTACAGAATGCTGACCTTCAGCTGCTGTCTTTTTTTGCCTAAAATAAGAAAGGTTGGCATGGAGGTAAAAGCTATTTCTATGGTGCACACATTCAGAGTAGGGGCATGCTCAGCGAATATAGTAATACAGAGGATCACCATTTATTTGGCATTGAACTAACTAAATGGCACTTTGTAGCCTTGTCAGACAGACATTCAACAAAAAGAACTGCATAGAAAGTCGCATAAGAAGAGTTCAGAAAAGTTCAATCTTCCTTTGAATGCTGCCTAAAGTGCTAATTAATCTAGATATCATGGGGACTATACCGGAAATTGCAGTAAGACACACAACAAGGCTTTTGGCTTCAGCCCAAAAACTTCAAATCAGAGCAGCCCGGGGGCAGGGGGGGGGCAATTGCTCCTCTTCTTACCAATATAAACTTTCAAATGTGGTGCAGCACACACAAAAGCATAACGGAACGTGCGTGTAAGCTACCGCTTTCCATAGACCACTAAAATTACCAGATATCGACTATTATAATTTTTTTCCCCCCGAAAATGAACTTTCCGCTGGCGCCCAAGTCTAAGATTTGCTATCGCTGAATCTCACAAACAGTATATGTTTCATTTTATTCTGTGTTTAAGGTTTTTCCTTCTGAAATTTAGTTTACTCCTTTCTAACAGAGGTGGACTGCCCCCTGGGCTAGCGGGCTGCTACCTTACTACATTGAACAGTCCTTCAGTGCACAGTAAGGCCACAAAGGAACTGAACGATAGAGGTGGCCCTAGCCACCGGCAAAACCCTCTCCATCTGCGTGTGTGTATTTGAGTGTGTGTAAAATAATGTAAGCAAGTGTAATATGAGTGTATGTGTATAAAAATGTGAACTTGTGACTACGTATATAAGTGTGATTGTACGTGTACAGATAGGTGTTATAGACATTAGTATGTAAAATAATATAGATTCATATTCCTACCATGTTTACTGGAATAATGTATTTGTGTGCATGCGAGTGAGTGTGTGGATGTAAACCGCATTTTCATTGTTGGCATAGTTACCTATACTTTGTAGGTTGGTGTTACGAGAAGCATTGTGCTGCCAAACGTACCTAAAGTCTTGAATGTGATGTCCTTAGTTCCTGGTTCCTTGCATGTACACATCTTGAAATAACTTATGTACTAAATCCATTCCCTTGTGATACCCGTCTGGGTTTTTGCAACTCTCTACTATCTGGTCTCCCTCTCTCCTGCCTTTCACCTGTCCTCAACACTGCAGCTAAATAATATTTATCTGTCATTGTCCTTCATCTGCTGCTCTACTCTCCCATTTACCCAACTGGCTCCCCACACCCCCCAGAATAAAATTCAAACTCCTGACCCTGAACAGCAGAGCCCCTAATATATATATGTCTACACCCCTAACCACCCTCTTCATTCCTCTAATGACCTGTGTCTCTTCTAGTGTCATTACCTCTTCCTAATTCAGGATTTTACCCATGCTGCACCCATTCACCTCCTCTTCAACCACTAACTAGATTGTAAGCTCACAAGAGCAGGGCACTCTACTAAATTTGTACCAATGTGTTCTTGTGTGTGATATAAAATTATTTTACTGACTCTGTTGTAACAGCGCTGCAAAATCTGCTGGTGCTATATAAATAAGTGTAATGTAATGTCACATTTCCCATTGAGACCTCATAATTAACTTGGCAGTGCCAGGTGTGAGCCTAGGATTAGTGGTTTGGTTTTCTTCAACATGCCTCCTCTCTGCACCTAACATACTACAGAATCCATATCTATATCTCGAATTGATCAAGACTGCACCTTAGTGGTTTGTTTGCATTTGGTGTCACATGGCATCAGAGCCATAATTATGATGGCATAATTGGTGGTCCTGCCCCATGCTGATGTCACATTTGCTTCTGCCACATTGCACAAGCACTCTCAACTTGTGGTGGTTGAGGCAGCGGCCCCACTAGCCCCATGAAAGTTACAGCCCTGCATGGCATTTGCATGACCAGTACGTGTAATGCAGAGCTGTAACGCGCTGTCCTAGAATAAGGTCCGTTATTACTGTGTGTAGTTAATAAATGTTAGAAGACTATATAAAATGTTAATAGATGTATTTGTCATAATGGTGAGCCTGGGGAAGCAGATGTTGTTAACACAAGTTAGCAACTGCCCCAGTTAAACTACTTATAAACAATAATTAAAGCCTATAAATTTGATTTCATTTCTAAAACTTTAATATTATTGCAGACCTCTGTTCCAGTAAAGCCCCAAATGAATACGTCTAAACGAAGTATGCAGTGTATGGGAAAAGCATGTTCCATTTCGGAAAGTGTCTAGGAAATGGTTGAGCATGTTTTAAAGCCTTGGAGGCATTATTTTCATTAGTATGATCTCAGTTACAGTATCTGTGGAACACGTATCCAGCCAACAAATTAAACTCTGGAAGAGCCATAGGTAACCCTATGCATTAGTTTATGTTAAAACATTTCCAGCAAGAGACGATCGGAGTGTCTAATGAGTAGTTAACTGGAAGTCATGAGGCAATGACCAAAAGGTTTACAAATGAACCTAAAATTTGAGTCAATTCTGTTGGGACTGATAAGAGAACAGAAAGCCAAAAGGTTTTAGCTAAAGCCACAAGCTTTTAGTCTGTAAGATCTTTGCATGCAAGTATGTTTTCTGCATACCAATCTAGTTGCAAAAAAGATTCCATAACATGTAAAATAAAAATATATAAAAAAATAACAGAACACATTGGACATCATCCATGATTCTCGGGCTGCTTGTTCACAATGTGACCAGCTGCCTGCTCCCATTGCATCAATGGAGACATGCTAGCCACCAGTACCTAACTGTGACGGAACCCTCCATCACTGGGGCCACTGGAGAAGCCTGACTGCCAGCCTCCTCCCTATTGACTATGGGCCCTGGGTTTGTAAAGATTTTTGTGGCTACCCCCAGCAGTATCATCTCATCACTGGCTGAGGGGGATTATCTCCAGCAGACAGCCAGGATCTGCCACCAGGGAGTGACCACCATTGTTTTAGTCTAATGTATAAATCATTCTCCCCCACCTATTGTGTTGTTAATCCCGTTACTGTCCCTGTTGTCTCTGGGAGGCAGATTAAGGGGGTGGTTTGTGTCCCAATATCTTGTTTTATGTAAATGTGTGTTTTGCTGGATATATCCAGCTCTGTGTGTGAGAAATAAATCAGTCTTTGTTTGGTTTTCCCCTACACTGAGTCTCGGCTAGTGACTGGGGAACCGGGGAAAGTGTGTTGTCCCAGGCTAAGAGAGCACAAGACAGCGGAGGTAGTCGGTCGGACTAGCCAGCTCCGTGACACTAACATTGGTTCATATGTTCATATATGGGCACTCCAGCCCTTAAGTCACATGACGGCCGCCAGCCTTAAAGTGCCACGGCTGCCTCAACATCCCCAGTCCAAAGTAGCTTGCTCTGCTTTAGGCCAGCTGGTCCTATGCCAGTAGGTACAGGGAGACAGCATCTCTGCTGCATTACCGTACATAGATTCACTCTTCCCCACGCCACACTTCCTTTGGAACTCAGTAGAGAAGACGTGTGGGTCGTGGTAGGATCTGGAGGGCAGCTGAGGTAACTGCCCTTGGTCAGGTCTATGGCAGGGACCCCTTTAAACACTCAGCAAGAGCAAATATGAACTGATGTCCAACACTTCTTAAAAGTGGCCGTTTACTGTCCCATGCAGCCTTATCAACAAATAATTCATAATAAAGTATTTGCCTAAAAAGCCACATACCTTTAGGAAAATATGCACTGCACCACCCCTATCATGGTCCTATTTTCATGCGACATGGCTACTTGAAAAAGTCTATCAGTGGCATGAAAGTACCCCCACTGAAATCAGAGGTACTTTGTCGCATTACATCCCGGGGACTGGGCACAGAAAGGGCAGATGAAATTTAATGTAGATAAATGCAAAGTTATGTAGTTCGGGGTAAGGAATGCACAAGCATTCCTTAACGGTAGTGAATTAGGGGTAACGACAAATGAGAAGGATTTGGAAACTGTTATAGACAACAAACTAGGAAACAATGTGCAATGTCAGTCAGCAGTTGCTAAGGCCAGTAAGGTATTATCATCAGGCCCGGACTGGGACAAAAAATAGGCCGGGCATTTAAGACTGAGCAGCCCATTTTTATTTATTTATTTATTGTTAAAGCCCCTCCTTCATGTACCATGTTTGCATTTCCCCAAATCACTTAAACATTCATGATAGACACAAACACTTACTCACTCATCTACACAAATCATTAACACATATTCATTAATGCAGTCTCACAAATCATTCAAGCAATCCATCCACACATGAATTCATTAATTCTCATACACATTCACATAATTCATCCACACATTTATTCATTCATTCTGGTAAGCATTTACACTCCCCATCTACCCCTCCCCTTCTTATCTGCCCCTTCTCACTATGTACCCCCTTCCCCACTTCTCAATATGTACCCCCTCTCACTATCTTTCCCCTCTCTCCCCTCTGACCCTTCTCACTGCACCTCCTTCCCCCACCCTACTTACCTTGTTGCCGGAGTAAGCAGCAACTTACACCAGGTCCGCCACTCTAGGGGGCCGGGCAGCCCCCACCAGGGCCGGCCTTAGGGGTGTGCGGCCGCACAGGGTTTAAATTAAAGCATTGGGGGGTTTTTAAAAAAACTATTCAACATGGAGGATGTTAAATAAAGTTAAAAAAAACACCCCCGATGTTTTAATTTAAGCCCTGTGCGGCCGCACACCCCTAAGGCCGGCCCTGGTTGGGGCTGCCCGGCCTCCTAGAGTGGCTAGGTGCCCCTTATGCCCTCCGTTAATGTGGCCGTGGAGGCCACATAGGCCCAGTCAGTCCGGTCCTGACTGGGCCTATTTTAATGTAGGGGCCTGGAGCTGCAGCTCCATCAACCCCTACGTCAATCCGGCCCTGGGCCGCCCAGCCCACTGGGCAAATGCCCAGTGTGCCCGATGGCCAGTGCGGGCCTGATTATCATGTATAAAAAGGGGCATTAATTTGCGGCATATATATGGCATGTTTGCAGTGTCAAGCAGGGTGTGTGGAAAGGGGAGGAAATGTAGATATCATATGATGTTTATCTATAAAGAGATTCTGTAGGACGTGTTCACGGAGTACAATAAGCATTTCATTTTATGTGTATTAAGAACCCACCACCTACTGTGTGCATAGCATACTATGGAAGCATTTGTCTTAACTACCTTTGCTCAGGACTATTACTCTCATTTAGCGAAGATGCTCCTCTGCTTTGATAGCATCATATATGGCAACCTTTCACCACTGATTGCAACTTCTCTAAAAAAGTCTCATGCTATTAAACCACATACATCTTAACAATTGTAGATTGTTTAAAGAAATGTAATTATATTAAAATTCACGCTTCCCTCTAAACAATATTTTCTTGCAAAAAAAAGTTTCATATGAGAGAAAATGTGCAAGATTTTGGTTTGTGCTTTCTTTGTGAAAACAAAGTTAGTCTCCTCTGTAGAGGGTGACAACAATATAATTCATGTCAATTCAATCATAGACATTTGTGCTGCAGTGCATCATGGGAGCTGTAGTATGGTAGTGCATATATCTTTCAAAATATTCCCCGGAAAAAACATATATCATCACAGACATATACATCATATCAGCCAATGTACTACTTTAACAAACAAGGGTTAACTGGAGACTGCAACTTCATGGAAGTCATGAGCGATACTGCCATCTGTTGGTGATTAACAATATAACAGTGACATTTTAGTATTTACGACTTTGTGAAGTTCACTACGCATTTCTTTGGAAGAATCGCCTATGTCATACAGAAAAAAGATTGAGAAAGAAAAAAAATATTGCGGGGGAAGGTAGGGAAAAAGGGTTGCAAATAAGTGCGGTTTATTGTGCTATTGTCTCCACCACCAACTGGTATTTTTTGAATTAAGGACAAAAAAAGTCATTTATTAACAAAGTTGCGTCAGCTCATTTACTCTATCACTGTCCTGTCAAATCTGCCTTCCAAGAATTTGTGTACATGATATTGCTACATTGAAATCAAGTTTTGCGGAAGACACAGAATTTTAAAGACATAAAAGTAACTTTTTTGCTAAAACTGGCAAAAAATGTTTGCTTTACCCACAAAGAAATGGAGGCAGGGACAGCCCGGGGATAACTAGGCGGCCCTTGCACTTTAAGGTCAGAAACCACAATTATGTCGTTTGGCAGGTGCTGGTTACACCTAGCCGTGTGTTACATTTTTATAGGGAAGTTCGAATCATTAAAGTGGATTGGATCATTTCGACTAGTTCATTGAAATGATCTGAATCTTCGTATCATTCAGTGTGGCTCACAGGAGTTACTGTTTCCCAGTCCCTCCCTGCAGTCACACTAACGATTGGCCCCGCACCTTTCACTACTGTCAATGAACCCTCCTGCCTGCCTACTCTAGTGATGTCACTGAATGCAGAGAATCAGTCAAAGATTCAAATCTTACAGGGATCCGGATAATAGAGATCTGAATCATTCAGAGAATATCACAGACAGCATACTTTTATAAATAAATACATTAATAATCCTCACTGCCCCCAGGATTTCGATTTGCCCCCTTTACCTCTAACTGCACCTTAAGTTAACTTTATTATATTGATTAAATGAACACTCAGTCCTCAGCATTAAATTTAACCCTAAAAACCCACATCAACCACAACTGCCCCTAAAATTAACCCTTAACACCCCATCAACCATAACTGCCCCTAAATTAACCCAAACACTCCATCAACCATAACTGCCCCTAAATTAACCCTAAACACCCCATCAACCATAACAACCCCTGAAATGATGGTTGATGGGGTGTTTAGGGTTCATTTTAGGGGCAGTTATGGTTGATGGGGTGTTAAGGGTTAATTTAGGGGCAGTTAAGGTTGATGGGGTGTTAAGGGTTAATTTAGGGGCAGTTATGGTTAATGAGGGGGATCTGGTTTTTCTTTAGGGTTAATTTAATGTTAATGACTGAGGGTTAATTTAATTAATTTAATAAAGTTAACTTAAGGTGCAGTTAGAGGTAAAGGGGGGCAAACTAAGGGGAATCAAAATCCTGGGGGCGGTGAAGATTATTAATGTATTTATTTATAAAAGTATGGTATCAGTGATACTCTCTGTAAGATCCAGATTCCTGTAAGATTCAAATCTTTGAATCATTTGAATCTTTGAATGACTCTCTGACTCTATGAGTCATCGTTCCTCTGTGAATTAATGAGCTGTAACCTGATCCCAGAGTCTGTGTCTGAGTGCTCTGCAGATGACTCACTCTAGGATCAGGTTACAACTACATGATTCACAGACTGAACTGCTACAAATGAATCGTTCAGTCTACTGAACCGATTCACCCGGATAACTGAAAAGAATCGGATCAAATGATCGATCCGTTCATGATCCGGACATCACTATTTTGGGCTAATTCTGCCACTAGGTGCATCTAGCCTTGGCCCTTCACAACACATTTACCCCGGAAGAATGGAGAGCTCCATGTAACCTACTCTTTGAAGTTCCCAAGTATGGATATCATATACCAGCAACTTTACTATCAACAGTATAAAGGATATAAACTCTACCGAACACTACAGTATGCGGTTATAAAACATGCCCCGTGCTACATAGCACAGTAGAACATTGCAGAATGTTATATTTTACAGAACACATCCATATTACAACAGTGAGGAGAAGGTGCTAAAAGAGAAACAAACTCTCTTTTAAAAGAGAAAGATATCCAAAAACTAAGGTCTGGGTGTGTAGATCAAAAACGGGTAGACGAGATGGGCCATCAAATTCTGTTTCTAGCCTATGTAATTGAGGTTAGTGGGTCTTTCTATTCATGCTCTTTGCTTCTCTCCACTGATTTAGTATGTAAGTCAGTACTTGAGCTAAGGTATGAAATGTGTTTAAATACTCAAATTTCAGAGTCTCAAAACCATATAGAAATATATATGTATATAGATCTCACAGACCTTCAGTGGTTTCACATTATAGTGGGATCCAAAAAATTGGGACAGTTGGGAAGTTACACGTGCCTGATACTGCATACATAATGATAAAGGCAACAGAGAGTGATTTACATCATCCAGGGCCACAGGCAGCTGTTACGAGTATACCAACTGCCATTCCTACAAAATATAGCTTTCAGGGCTACAGGCATTTTCACTTCATAACTGCGGGTGATGGGAGTTGTAGTACACAAATTCTTTTCAAACATTTTTTAATTGATATAATTAAAAATATGCATGATTATATATTTATGTGTCTTTGTGTGTGTATTATTTTTAAGTCCTTTTTTTCAATGAGGGGGATCTGTTTTCTCTTTTAGCAAAGACCATGTATTGGGTGAATGATGTCACTGCACCCTTCCTCACTGTAAGAGGGAAAGTGAGGTGTACCAGTGCTGGGGTTTTACTGCAATAATACATTATTCTTATCCCGCACTCATTTGACCTGCTCATTTTTATTAATGGATGTTCTCCATGGGTACATTAAGCTTAGGGCTGAAAGAAAGGCTGCAGGCTTGATCAGGAAAAAACTATTGTGACATCAGCACTGCAATGACATCAGTGTGATGATGTCACAAAGCACCCTGGTAAACAAAGCTTCTGACCTGCTTTTCGCTTACATCTTGTTTGGCATCTCAATTGTTTGGATGTTGGACTGGAGCTGAAATATTAGAAAGCAAGACAGCGGTGGTGATAGCACCTATTTGACTATATATATATATGATAGATATTGTTTTGCTTTTCTTGATACCAGCAGATCTGAAAGCGCTTTAAACATGAATTTTAGTTTCCTGTTTGCATTTCTGTTTGGAAATATTCCCTTTTCCAAATGTGTCTATTGGAGTCAGAAGTTTTGCAGGACAGTGGTATCACTGAACAAAAAATGGAGGGTTACAATGAAAAAAAGTAAAATATTTCCCAAAAAGAAACAAATTGGGAAAATTGATAGCAACAAGAAGCTGATTTCCAAAAAGACACCAAATAGAAAACTCACGTGCCGCAAAAAAGGATTTGTAACAACAGAAGATCAGAGCAACTCTGCAGAAAAGAGGACGTCACACACAACAAACACAATCCTTCCTGTGTCGACTACACGTGAAGTTAGCAATGAAGCTATTGGGAACAATGTGGCTGTATTGGAAAACAACTCTTCAGCACCCACGAGTAAAAGAGCCTCACCATGCAAACGGATCTACAAACGTAGAAAAAGCGTGAGGATACAGAAGGGAGCTAAGAAAGTATTTAAAGACAAATTGCACCACATTGTAGAGGATTTTCCTCAAGAAATTCTTCAGCATGGAAAACCAGTGAAGCCACCAACCGAACCAACTAACACCAGCAATGAAGGAGAACAAAACACAGATCTTTCCTTCAATGATCAGGATCAGTCTGTAGAATGGCTAGCTCTTTTAAATCTGGACTCAGAGCAAATGCATATTCTGCAGAACCCCGAATGGTTGGATGACAGACTCATTGATGCTGCTCAGAATTTATTCAAGACGCAGTTTCAGTCTGATGGTTTACAATCTTGTCTCCTGGCACACATTGGATTTCAACCAGTGAGTAGACAGGCTGTTCAAATCCATTATGACGCAGACCGAGCACACTGGTTTACCTCATGTTTCAGGAGGGGTCGAGTGGAAATCGCAGACAGTATTATGCCGGACAAACTCTCCCTCTCAGCCCAGAAGCAGATTGAGGAATGCTACAAAAATGTCATCGATGACCCACTGAAAAGCGTAGTACTGCTGGACGTAGATCAGCAACCAAATGGCTACGACTGTGGGCTATATGCCATTGCAAATGCATTTGAGTTTTTGAGCAATGGCGACCCCACATGCAGGTACAACAATAAGAAGATGCGACAACATCTTCTTTCCTGTTTTCGGAAGGGTTACATCACAGCTTTCCCAAGACGTGCTTAAAAACCAATAGGGAACATCCAAATATTGGTAGTGAGCTGAAGAAACAGAAGAAACTTGAGCAGATCAGCATTGGTTCTAGAAACCCTCCATATGACAGGACTTTGTCACCTACAAAGGTAACTTTATATTTTAAAAATGTCACAAGAGTTCTAGAAACATACAAGTGCATACATGCGTATGTGTATCATTTAAACAAATGTATATTTTAAAAAAAGTTACATTCCGTTATTATTTCTTACATTTTATTTTGAATGACTCTGTGAATGTAGCGTGATCATGTGATATTAAATGTTCTTTGTGTCTCTCCCTTCATTTAGAATGCATTGTACTGTTATCATTGGCAGTAATGGCATATCCAAGATGGCTGAAAAGATCACCGACGGCTTCAAGGAAAGAACTTTGTCGCAGATAAACCATCTTATTAAAAATACATTTTTTGCCATTCATATACAATTGTTATTGATTATTTTTGTGGATCCCTGAATCCATTTTTTATATATATTAACATCCTAAAGTAAAATTTAAAAGTCGTTTAATGGAACACTAGCAATTACTGTGAAATAGGTTTACCATATTTCCTAACTGCCCTTTAAGGACACTTACTTACTTACTCACTTACTCTGACGAGTGCATTGCATAAAAGTTATGTTTGGGACCAGTGCATTTCACAGTATTTGCGCAATCACTGGCTACATAAAAAGGTGATACTTCTATACATGTTAGACATCTCTTTTTGTAATGTTTTCTCAATGAGCAGGAACTTTTTATCTAAAAAATAATCGAAAAAATAATCGATTATTAAAATAAATCTAACGATTAACTATACCCTGCAGGGCCAAGCAAGGCCCTGCAGCAGCAGAAGGTCACGAGGGATGGAACGAACAGTGAGGAGTCAAGGAATTGAAGCCACTCTCGCTTTAGTCAATAGTCTCATTTGTGAGGGGCAAAGTTAGTTATTATTGATTTTTACTTCAAGGTTTTCATTGATAAAGCATGCATTGTGAAATGTTGCACTACAGGACAACTGCCACCACCAGCAGCACTGCATCCATTACAAAACCCATCCAGCAGCATGCTAAGGGACTGAATTCCCCCCCCCCAAAATGTAACCATTTTGGTCAATTGATACTTCAGAGTAAGGATTAAGACAGAGCAGGTGAATTGACACACACACACATCCAGCCACTGTGAGACTGAGATTCTATAAAAATTAAACAATTTTTATGAATCAATCCTTTATACTAACAAAGATGAAAGAATGTCAGCGACAACAGTGGCAGTAGGGCACTGCCAGACCGAGGATATGGAGCGAGGGGCCCACTGCTACGCTTGGATCTGAAAAAATATGATTGTCAACACACTTAGCTTGGGGGCATTCTGTGACACATTTGGCTCCCAGTTATTTAACATGTCATAGTTAAACAAAGTCCACAACACTGCTCACATGCCTCTCAAAAACACAGATTTGCCATTGTTGGCACCTTTCTCAAAGGTTTCCATGCATCGATTCCAATATGCCTATCTTGCTATTAACAGCGCCAACCAAGGATATTTGTGTATCTGTCAGTTGCTATTTTGTCCAAATTTTACACACTCCGTCACACTCTCCAACTGTTTCCCGGCAAACCACTTCCGCATCATCATCTATCATCATCTCCGCATCCATAACCCGGCATGGGAACTTCAGCTAAAATTACCGTGTTTGCAGTGATGTCCTCTCCCAATCCTCCAATCAGGGTAGAGAATGTTGCCTAAAGCACTGTCATTTCGCCCTCACTTGGGGAGGAAAATATGACGGCGCGTCCAATCACGGGAGAGGACGTCACCAGACCCATTGCCATATTTCTCTAGTTCACGCCAGGTGAGTGAAAAAAAAAATGTGAGTGAATGTGGACCCATGAAAATTCTGAGTTTTTTTTAGTAAATGTGCAATTCAAATGAATCCAAATGCGCAAGTCTAGTGCAAACTGCTCCTGTCCAATTCATACAAAAGACACTTCCATACAGAGGGCCACACTGAGTTTCCTATTTTAACATTTTAAAGAACAGATATGCCACGTCCAGACACAAATATATCCGGGCAATCTGTTTTTATCTTTACTCAAGCTGATGATTTGTCACCAGTTCAAATATCGGCTATCAGGCCTTCCCGTATATATTTAAAACATCTGCCTCTGCTTTACTTAAAAGGAAAATATTAAACAAATATGTGCATTAGAAAAACCAGCTTTGTACTAATTTACTCACATCTTTGTGGGTATTTTTTTTTTCCATTTAAAGCTTACAGACTTTTGAAGTCTATTTTATTATCAGAGTAGCTACGTCTGTGAAAGTGGGTCTGCTAACATTTTTATATGGAATTATCCCTTAGATTACGTTTGCATGCCAATATGCAGCATTATATAAGGTTATTATATTACACATTTATTGATGGGCTCAACTAGACTTGGACCAGACTCTAAAAGTTTCCATGCACTACCTTATGAAATGGCAGAGAACTGGTATGAAGAATAGCCTGAAAAATCTAAATTCTCCCATATCCATTGAAGGCTACAGGTCAATCATATAGGGAGAGAATATAGTTTGATTAAAATAAATAAAAAAATACATAAGCTTTCCCAATATTGAAAGTGATTTAAAGCAGAAAATGAAAGTAGAAACCTTTAAGAATTCATGAGAGTTATGAGAATTACTCATTAGATTATACAGGTAGCAGTATAGCCAGGCCCGGGGCGTAAGGTCTTGGTATGGGGAAATGGTTGATCTGCACACCGTTGCTCTGCCTATTCAATGGGCAAGATGGGAACAACAAAGATCTTCCTTATAACCAGCACATTTGCACTATGGACCTTTGGCCCTAGTTGGCACAGCCTTCATTGAACTCTTACCCAGCCTTGCACATCTCTTATGGTAGGTATAGGGGCAGCTGGAGGTCTAACGTCACAAGTAGTCTCAACAGAGAATGCATATTAAAGTGAAATAGAAACCAATGTTAGTGCGTTGTGCACATGGGGCTCTCATTAGATTCCCTTAGAAGTCAGTACTGAGGCTGCTGTGCGTTTGACGGGTGGAATGTCCCTTTCAATACACCACTGTATACAAGCAGGGTTTAAAAAGTATGCAGAAAAGTTGTAGATTTGCCCATTAATAATTTTGTTATATGTTTTACTTAACATTTTGTTCTTCTTTAATAATGTTTAAAAAAAGTGCACAACCTCCAACATTTCAGTCGCTCAAACTGGGGCACCTTAAGGGGCATTGGTTAGAGGGAAGTTGGGGCAGGGCCATATTGCAAAACGCAATGCAAAAAATCATGTGACCACCCTAATGACTGGGGTCAAGGGATAGAACAAACTTTTAACCTTTTAACAAACATATTAATAAAAGTTATGTTTTAGGGTGGGGTTATAATAAGGGTATTTTTGATCCCAGGAACGGGATTGGCCTGTTTTTGGTTGTAACTTACCCTTGTCCTCAAATGGGCATTATTTTGGAATTGTAACACAGATGCTGGGCTAACACTAGCCAATAATTGGCATTCAGTATTGTTGGTATTCCCTTGTGCCAGGGTGGTTTTCGCTTGTAAAGGACTCCTTTTATGGATTTGATCTAAGCTTTTGAAGCACCAAAAGCTACTTTGTGTTTGATAATCAACATAACCGAGTCGGATTATTCCTCAAGAAGCATCCACAATGCAGATGCTTTTGTTTTGCTCTTTACTGTAGATGGGTGTTTGTCTTCCATCTCCGGCCCTTACTGCACACACAAGATATCTACCCGGATATAAACAATTTCTAGATTTAAAGATGTGCTCTGTACCACTGCTTCATACAGGTAAGTGGGAACAGCCAAGTGCACAATGCGTTCCTCAGCTTCGTTTCACTCAGACCTATCAAACCATGCAGAGTCCCAAGTGACAAGGAGCTCCGCAGAAGCCAGCTGCCGGGGTCGCATGCAGACTGATCCGTGCATATTGCCTACACAATATTTTTCTACATCACACATTTGGGAGCATTAATGGTGGTAGCCTGTGGCAGCGTAGAAAACCAATGAAGGACGTTAAAAGCACTTAAAAAATATGCACAACAAAATCACCACTACAACCTAATCAATTATATTTCATACATGTTTAAAGCTTCATTCAATAACGCAATCCTATCAGATTCTGTAGTTACTGTATCAAAAATGCTATTGGAACACCAAGCTACACATGTAAAAGAATTATAAAAAAAACGAAGGGCTCATCAAAAAAAACTTACAAGCCTCTCTGATTACGGTATCATTGTACGGAAAGTATGGATTCATCTGGAGTGTGCATACATTTGCACCATTTTCTTTCATAGATTTAAAGCAATGCCCTCCTCTATAAACTATGCCGGATTGTCATGTCCAAGTTGGAGGGACGTAAATACAACACACATTAGTAGAATACATGGCATGGTCTTTAATATTGATCGGTGTTACTAGTTTGCTTATGATAGAGAATTCCTAAAATGTGTGTCAGAATACAATTTTAATGTATCTCTATAACACAGGTTCATACTTTAATACAGTTGTCTTGATGGACATGCGACTACACCCATTTTCTTTTAAAAATGTAACATAACCGTCTCCCCCCCCCCCCAAACCAATAACATGAAATCAACAAAGTCCTTAGGAAGATTTTTTTTTTATTATTTTAAAACCAGTTTTATTTTGTATACTTAGAAATGTGTAATTTATAACTGCAAAGGAACAAAAAATTAACAAAAAAAAAAATAAATCAGCCACACGTGAAGAACTTATAACTGATTAAGAGAATGCAGTGCTGTATCTTCTAAAGAGACCGTGCGGATGTGCCATAATAAATCGTCTATTAGTAAAAAAATACATTTTAGGGCACATAGTACAGCATCCTCATCACAAATTGCAGCAGGGATACTTTTAAGATATTAATCAAACTAGAGAATTCTGAGGAGTTATGCTCAGCACTTATAAAGATAGCAATTTTTGTGCATTTCGCTTCAAAATGTTCTCGTGGCGAGTACTGTAGAAATGCTGCTTTATTGCTGCAGATGTTACAAAGTTCAAGGCTCAAAAAAGGTATGAGTACAAAGGTATCCTTAAGAAACGTTCAATTTTCTTTTTTTTTTTATACAAAAAGTAAAGCTTAAAAAAGTTAAATTTACAAACAAAAAAAGAAAAAACAAAGGAAAAACCCCAAAAAAAGAGAAAGTGGTATGCACGCAGTTTATGTACAGGCATTGTAACATCTTTGAGAATTTTTCAAATGCATAGCAGAAAACAAACTCTTTCCTTCGTCTCTCCTGGATGGCAGAAGAGAGGAGTATCCAATCTCACTCGTGCTCACGTCAAATATAAGTTCACAATAAATCTTTTTTTTTTCTCTCCTTAAAAGTTTTTGTCATTATACATTATCCTAGAAAAAATAAAAGCGCAGAAAGCCATATGAACTTCATAATAGAGAGAGAGAGAACAAGGAGGATAATGAAGACTATCCTAACATGAGGGTAAGGCATCCCTGCTGGTTAAATGCATGTAGTAATCGGTTATATCACGGATCCACAGAAGCACCTGAACCACGGTCAGCCATATTGCTGCCAAACCAAACCATCGACACAGGCCTCGTGGTACGTGGTCAGCAAAACGGCAGGGTGTATTTGAAATTTTAGAGTCGCGGAAGATTTTCATAATGTATATTTTCAAGCTATTTTGGCAACATTCAGCTCTGTGCTGCTGGACCCTTTGACACAGTGCCAACGCTGTGTCAGAGTCACGAAGCAGAGAGATGAATTGTGCTTTGGGATCCCAC
This sequence comes from Spea multiplicata, assembly GCA_009364415.1. Taxonomy (NCBI): domain Eukaryota; kingdom Metazoa; phylum Chordata; class Amphibia; order Anura; family Pelobatidae; genus Spea; species Spea multiplicata. Next base: position 58,636 of record VKOC01003253.1, read on the forward strand.
CAACAGTTAAACGTTTTGGAACTTTTATACTTGTTTCAGGTTTATTTTCTTACGCGGGAAAAAAAAAGTGCCAGCCTTCATCATCAAATTCCAACATTACCAAAAAAAATATATTTAAAAAAAAAAAAAAGACTGGTGTCAGGCAACAGTTGGAAAATAGGAATCATGTTAATCGTTGTTTTGTAGTGTTTGAGCATTGGTCCTTTGGAGACAAACTTATGCAACGTAAAAAGGCATTAATCATAAAAGACAAGGAAGTCGTTTTTAACCGGTACGACCTTCACATGCCTGTAGGGAGGCCGGTATTCTGACCATGGCTTTTAAGTCTACTCCGTAAAATCTAAGTTCAGGCAAAATTACTAACACTATTGAGTCCCATCTTTGCGTAAAAATCAGTTAATACTCAATGTGTGTAATGATAAATAGGTCCAATCAGACTTCACATTATCCCTGTTGACGGCAACCGAGGCTTAAAAGTGGTCTATCAAAACAGACACGCAATTTGCTCCGACGAGATAGTTGGGATCACCTGGAAGGGACTTATTCTGCCAGTGTTTTGGGTCACCTGTAAATATATTAAAGATAATGGGTTAAAAACTCTGATCACGATAAGTTTTGAAACACCCGGTAACATAATTACACATGCAGCTGAATTCTTCACATGCTTCATTAAAGCTCGCCCTCTAGATTGTAACCTTGCGCGCAGAGCTAGCTTTACATTTTTATCCTACCCTGTGAATGCATCCAATGCGAGACGCACTGCGTAAATGTTTATCTCTATATAAATAAAAGATGATAAATAATGGAGGTATGGAAGAGGACAGTCCGGTACAAACCCCAACACTGCACTCTAGAGGACATACTTGGAAGTTAAACATAAGAAACCTCACAGAAGCATGTGCATCAGCATTTGTGTTTTTTTCCTGGATTACACAGTTTTCATCTCTCGCTGCAGGGAAAAGCATTAAATACCTAGATGAAGAGTACTGTAATATAATACGCGCATATTAATTCTGAACGGCAAAACAAACCTGTTAGCCACAAGCATGCAGATGATGTGGTCCACCTCCGGTAGGTATGCCATTTTATAGAAACATTGTCCTAGTTACGTACATATTATGTTTTGGTTTTTTTTATAATATATATATAGTTCAAGTTATATTTTTAAGTTTGGACCCGTCGGCACCATAAAGAACAAACACAGGCTATGCGCAGGACTCGGTACGTAGCCACATTTGTTAGCTTGGCTCTGACATCAGTAACAGATGGCATAGAGATAACGCCAAAGGCCTTCCTGGTAAGATGACCCAACTGCCTGTAAAGCGCAATGGTGAAATATTGCCATCGCTCGAGGACAGGCACACTGTATGGGGAACTGAAGAGATGGAATTATATCCAAGGATGTATCCATAATTAGCCTCACGAAGCAAACATTTCTGAAGTGGATCTAGATTGTGTGTAAAGACAGTTTTGGTGCAATGGTTTCCTTTGTGAATGCACCACTTTCCACCAGAATGGATCTTTAAAAATAAACCCCAATGTGACATCGGCACACGTGCGTCACTTACAGCCAAATAAACCACAAAGCCCAAGACATGGGATCTAGCACTAATAACTAATCAGTAATAAATACAATGCAGTATCAGAAATCATATTTAGTATTACTAGACAGTATAGTCGCAATGTATGACAGGCTCACTGGCCATATAGAGCAGAGGAGCTATTTACAAACTTTTAGGTAATTTAGAAAAACTATCCAAGAATAATGCTGTTTGTAGGCAGAACAAAATGTAAACTTTTTTTCCTGCCTTTTACTATATAAATCCAGGTCCGTCGCCACCAACTAATTCCACTTTGTGTTCATCTTTTCTCATATGAAATAACGCATGCCTCTTTTCCCTAATTCTGTTAATAGCAAAGTGCTTCTGCGTCCAAAGGTCACAATTAGGCTGCTCCTTCTATACTTTACCATCCAAAAGAACGTGGGCCTATAAAGTAATTCACAGTCTTAACGGACACTGATTGCAGTTTATCCTAGTTTGTTAAACCTCCATAAACAGTTGTGTTATTATAAACTATTACTATTCTAGATTTTATTAACTCGCCTGTATGTCAAGTCTACAGGTAACGAGCATTACTGAATGCCAGAGTAAGCCATACAAGTGTGGAAACGTTGAAAATGAGAAGTGCGCATTGATTTGCCCAAAGCAGGTGAGTGACAGAATCCAAACGACCCAATAGGACAGAGTGGGGAAAAAAAGCATACCCGACGAGGTGTCGGATGATTTTAGAGCAAAAGACCAACCATCAGGAGTCATAGACGCACAGTGTGGTAGGCGCAGCTCCACCGGCTTCAGGAACTTTAATCCATGGGGTCCGCACATAACCAAGGGACTGAGCAGAGTCTCCCCTGCGAGAGAGAGGACATTTATAACGCAAACTTCACAGCAGTGTACAATACTACATTTAAAATAAACAAGCCTTTTGGCAAATTCACATTTAAATACAGAGAACAGAGGATTTTTTTTTATCTTTCACATGTCACAGGTTCTACTGAACAGGCTAGTAAACAGATAAAGTATTTAGGGCTCTGCTCCCCAGTTACAATAAACGTAATGTTATTTAGCCCCTTAAACCCCGGGACGTACCTGGTACTTCCTGGTCAAAGGTAACGGCAGACTGGGACGTACCAGGTACGTCATCGAAGATGCGCAATCCAGCGTCGCTATGAACGCTGGGATCGCGAGGGGCGGCTGCTACTGACCGCTGGGTGTCCCCAGCAATCCATAGCAGCCACTCCCCCTCATTTCCGTGCACGTGATCGCTTTGCAGCGAATCAACAGCATGGAACCTAAATATTTAAAAAAAAAAAAAAAAAAAAACCTGCGGTCGGATCTGAAGGGGTTAAGGTTTTAGGACTTAGTATTACTACTAATGGTACTGCTATTGTTTTAAAAATGTACAAAAGCGCTTAGAATCCTGCTCAATATTTATTTTTATACGTCCAAAAAATAAAAAAAATAAACGTCTAGGGTAGATGTTCTACAAGAACGTGTGTAAAAAGCAGTTACATGAACAAGGCTTTTCTTGCATATGTAAATGACATCACTTCGGCATAAGTTACCGTGGAAGTAGGCGAAGGCGCCAGTTCTGGGGTAACTCAGAAAAGATTCTCAATATTTCACCCAGTTCTACGCCTTACCTTTTTCTTTATCTAAGGGTGGTAAAATGCTGTTGTCTCTGCAAACTTTGAAGTAAATTTCCTGCTCTATTCCTTCAGGAATTGCTCCTTGTGGTATTATGATGCTAACGCCCGTCTCTATTGAGCTCAGTACACCACCATTACTGTTAAAAATGCCTCTAGCTGTTGCCACAACCGTGTGTACATCATCTTCATCATCATCCTCCAGTGCTGAAGGGCTGTAATAAAAATAAAGAAACACATTCCACAATCAAACATAGTTAAGTGGGACCCGAGACATCACAGCGCAATGATTACTCTGCCTTGATGTTACACTATTAAGTTCAGAGCTGCATAATATAGAATAACTGTTCTAATTCTTAGTACTTATTGGAACTATGAACCTGACCAAACCGCACCATTTTCTAACTAAACTTACGACTCCCTGAAGAGTGAACTTTCAAAGAGAGTTAGGCAACTGAAACGTTGTCCATTTGTAAAGCTTCCTGAAGAGTTTAGATCATATTGTATGGGACCAACGTTAATGGCTGCAGGTTCAGCCAGACTGAACTACTGACTGGGCTGCTGAGGGACCAATTTCAAAGTTTATCGATGTCGCAACAAAGAAAATAGTGCTCACTGAATAGTCTCTTTTGATGTTTTATTTTAAACAGCTTTAGGAATTCTTTTCTACAGTAAAATATCACATAACCTTACCTGACTGGAATCGCTTTAGGCACTGCATTAACATTATTTGGTTGAAATTTAGGCTTGCTCTCCACTGGTTTGGATGAGACGTCCAGCTCTGGTGGCATTACGGCATTACTCGATTTTAAAATAGGCTGGGGAGAATTCTGAGGCTTGGTGGGCAGCTCGGGTTTTGCTTGTGCTTCATTTGGCAGAAGATTGTGGTTGAATTTGGGGCTTTCAAACTTGCGTTCAAAGGGCCTGGCTGTACTCGTGTAAGGCTTTGGAGTAAAGCGATTGTAGGATGGTGTAACCGTTTTCGTAGTCTGTTCTGTGCCATTAACGGGGCTTTTGTCTGGAAAGCTTTTCTGGGGAAAGTAATTTGACTGCACGGTGTCCTCCCGATTAGAAGGTCTGAAAAGCGTTGGCTTGGTCTGTGCTGGTGGTGGTTCTGGTTTGGTCAAGGTGGAACTTGGAATGTCCACTGACACAGAGTTTACTGTAAAACAGACGCAAAAATATAAAATGTAAATGGCATTTAATGACACTAAAGCCTTGAAAGAGACGTAAAACAAAGACCACCATACGTACTTTCTGGAAGTGTGTGTTTTAAATGCGTTGAATGGTTCACGAGCACTGGAGACTGCTGGCTATACTGCGATGAGGGCGTAACCTGTGGAACCGGATCATAGCGTTTCTCACCAACCGTTCTGTCAAGAGGCTCGGGATCTGCAGGTTTTCCCCTATAAAATGTTGAGTGAAACACGTCAGCACACTTACTTCCAAAGGTATACTTAGCGTTGCATGAATTATATTCAAGTTTGGGATAGTGCACAGGGCTTACATTCAACTACAGGGACAGCAAACTCTATACAAGAGAGTTCTAAGACAACACATGGTTGAGATGATAATGTAACACTGAAAACTGGACACAGACGGTAGATGACTTGTGTATTGTACACTGCAAATGTATGAATTCAGCCTCATTTAAGCAGCAAAACGATTCAGCAATGTCTACTCATTTATAAATGGTTTACCCTGGTTGACTATGATAACAAACACATCTACACATTCCCAATTGTATTATTTTTAAGGAGGTCTATTTACTTTTGAACACTGGACACAAGAAAATGTTTTCAGTAAAAGCACCCCAAGTAAGAATAGCAAGCTTTATGTGCACAGAGTTATAAAGTCACAAATGGACAATCCATAAAAAGGAATAATTAAACAATTTTGTATGTTAGAATGTTTGAATTGTTTTTCTTCAATTAAAGGGGGGGGGGTTAAAAGTATTTTTTCCCTTATGTCCTGGGTGCACATAACGCCATAATGAATCTATAAGGAATGATGTCTCAAAATGCAGCCTTATGTTAATGCCAATCTTACCACTTGATGCTCCTTTTCAAGTAGTCATAGCTAGTGTAAGAGCCAAGAAATCTACGTTGTGGCAAAGCAAATGTGACAGAAGAACGAAAGAAAAGGGTCATTCTAACTTAAAGCAATTCATATGTTGCATCTGATCATTACTGTGTAACAAAAGACATCCAACACGGCTTTAATGCACCATCTACTGTTACAGGACTACCAACTAATACAAAACAAACAAGTCATTGCAACTTTGGAGAAGACAAACCAATATCACATAGTAGGGAGAAGGTTAAGAAACGTTGGGTTACAGAAGATTGTAAAGTGGGATTGTGACAGATCTCTGCTCCCCCAAACAAAGATAAAGAACACTGACCATCATTAGATGAAACACAGGACTGGCAGACAAAACTGAGGGCAGAAAACGTCTGAGCCAAAAGCTAAATTACTTTTTTGGGCTCAGAAACGCACGTGCCTTGGAGCTACAAGATGTTAGGGTAAGACGCTTTATTAAAGGAATCACACAAATGTTTGTTTTTTCTGTACAACTGAAGCTATTTTTCCCTTTAACAGACACATCATAGAATACTGACTGCAGGGTGTTTGGATTTTATCTATATTACACCATTAAAAGAAATGCCTCCTGCCGATTCACTTTATGTTGTATTTTTAAGACCCCTATGTTATTTTGGTGATAAAAGTCAGCTAGGTATATTTTTGGAAGCCACAGAGGTATACATCCAGAGAGAAGATTGTGTCCATCGTCTTAAATTATTTGACTTAGACTTTAAAGGGTCTTAAAAACCAGTCCACTTCAGACATGTTTAACCAAGATTAATGAAAACAGTTTGAGATGCTTAGCGCAGCTTGTATCAGAGTACATGGTATTATTCTGTCTGACAGTGATCAGTTTATGAAGACTTTCATACCACAAACTTGTTCTGTGGTTATGAGGCAAAGGACAAGGCCATCATAACATTAAGTGTTTAGGGTTTCAGGAAAGGGGTGAGCGAAGACATTTTTTTCAAACGCACACTTTAAGCTTTTGTTTAAGGTATTCTTTAAAAAAAAATTCACAGACACACTAAAATATATTATATATACACACACTTTCATATCATGTTCTCCTCATTGCTACACAAATATAAATCAATGGTATTTAATTAGTAATATTTCTATAAGTCAGCCTAATGTAATCCATGCTCAAGGGAAAGACCTAGACATATCATGGGGTTCTTATCTGGGTCTAGAACTGTGTGTGCCTATGCCTGGATAAACAGGCGAGTTCACAGGGTGAAAACAAGTAAATGTATATGTAGGAGTGTGCCTAATAAAGACAGGATGCCAGACATGATAAACTATAGGAGCTTGGAGCTTCTGGCTAAAACAGCACATTTAACAGAAAATACTAGATAAATAATCATACTAGATGAGTGGGCAAAAATGCCCACGGAAACCATCCAAAATCTTGTGAAAAGCCTTCCCATGGAAGAGAAAGCTGCAAAGGGGGACCAACTATACATTAATGTTTATGCATTTAGCATACAATGTCATAAAAGTCCCTGTAGGTGTACTGGTCAGGTGTCCCAATACTTTTGTCCATATAGTATACATCCATGTCCTCAACATGGTGCGAACTATTCTAGTGCACATATCACCCAACACGAATCCCCACATTCAAGTATTTCCTGAAGAACCCTTATGGTGTCTTTCTATTAAGAAAGGTTATTTGCTATCTGGAGTCAAACTGGTCTCAGAGGGGACAACTTAAATCACAGAACAAAGAACATAGAAAAGTAGACACAACAAATAGCAAAGAATAGCAAAAGAGGTATAAAAAGCAAGATCATGTTTTATCTTCTTTAAAAAAGCATAAGAAAATTTGAACAAAACAGGAACTTTAAATAATTGAAGTGTGCAGCCCCTAGATGGCACCTTAACCACACGAAGAGGAACCACGTTCCCTGTAAGACAATATATCTACTTGCCTTATTATTGCTTCCATAGGATAATTATTTTTTTGCTATAAGCCATGTTCTATCGGTTAGATGAAAGCCCTCCATTTAGTCCATGCTAACAGAAGTTGAGCAGGTGGGAGTTAGAAGACCCCTACCCATTCCCACTGATAACAGTACCAATCATCTGTGGAAAGCAGTGTTAAAGCAGAAAGAGGAAGGTTGACAGCAGAACAGATTAGCTGATTATTAAACTCAGTAGCCCGACTTTAGAATAAACCACAACCAGCAGAAAGGTTAGAGGATTGCATTGTATATTTATGTAGTAGTCTTTTTTAGAATATCGTACGTGAGCATAAAGGACAGATTAAGTAACAGCCTAAAAGGGGATCAGAATATACACTGCAGTGTACAAGAGAAACCATTGCAGTGAAAACTAACTTAAAAGCAGCCTAGCTGGACTGTTTCACCGGTCTATATGTAAGGCAGACATATTGGTTCAGTTTAAGGCCAAATATTTACAAATTATCACAGTTTAAAGCCTCATACTAACTCTAATCAGAAATCATATAGCATCTGTAAAATAAACGTAAAGAAGATAAAAAAAGAAGTGCAAAAAAGATAAGATTTCCAAGATACTCATTGGACTGGTTAAATAGTAAACATTTGGTTTGTGTCTAGAAACCTTCAGGAAGGAGGCCTATTAGCAAATGGTTAACCAGATACCTGCAGTGAATACTGTCAGAACCCCAAAATGACAAAATCTCAGGAAAGCTCATATCTTTCACAAAAGATTAGGCAAGAACCGAGTCACAGAAACACCTTTCACACACATGAGGTGTTACTCCTCTTACTGCAAAAGGTCAGGATGTGGGTGCAATGAAGAGGTCACAGAGAGACAAGTGCAGCATGTCAGAACGTACTTGGAGGGGTAGCTGTTAAAGCTAAGTTGGCTCTGAGACTGCACGGGTTTGGCAGGCTCAGGCAGGACGTTTGCCGACAGCGGGGGAGTGGGCTTGTCAAAGCTTCGTCGATCAAAGTAAGAGAGCTGCTTCCTATAGTACTCTTCGTCTTCATCAGGATCGTAGTGATTGGAGCGAATTATATCTTCTGGAGGCTTCACCTGAGGTTTCTGTGGTTCAGGAACTCTGGGGAAAACCAGAACATAAGCTTGTTGCAACATCTATAGAGATCCCCAACGCAAACGTGCTATGAATATTCCAAGTTTAGACATACTGTTCAATATCAGATGCAGAAATTCATCCTTATTAGTTCATATTGCAGGAGAGAAAATGCAAAGCTATTTCTAGCGTAATACAAAAACAAAAAAATAAGGGGAGTGAAACAATAGTCATTATGTATGTAAAATTCACACTTGTATTGCATTGTACTTACTGATGCGCAGAATTTGTACAGTTGTAAACTTCCTAGCTATCCCCTTTTAAAAAGGGGTAACTTTCCATTAGTTGCAACACGGAAACCAATACATTTAACATCATTTTCGACTTTCAACAAATTTACCTATATGCAGGCTTTTCTTGTTCATAATGAGGCAGTGGGGCTGCTTTTGGTGCATTTACTGGAACATTTACGGGTTTAGGTGCAACTTCGGGAACCTTAAAAAAAAAAAAAAAAAAAGACCTGAATATTTTATATTTTACCAGATGTCAATGAGCAACCTAAAGACATAATACTAAAGCAATTGTTGTATCCTTTCAACTACATAGTTTGTCATATGTTCCAGCCCTAAAGAAATTTTGTCTTGAAGAGTTTTTAGGTGTATTATGCCATCTACTTCAAAAACGGTAAGCCTTAATTCTACGCACCTTTATGGTGGATATGTCATTCATGTCCTTGTTCTTTTCCCCTTGGGTGGCCCTCTTGTTTTCAAACATCTTCACTCTGGTAAGCACGGATTGTGGCTTCATGGCTGGGTCATCCTCATCTTCAGTTGCAGGAGCAGGTAATGGTTTAGTGTTTGATGGCAGAGGCTCTGGTTTCGCCTGTGCTGGAGGAGGCATTGTCTCAAGCCTAGGAGAAATATCATACTGCCCTGGTTTAGTGGTAAATGCTTGGGGTGGGGTATGCTCATAGCTCCTTGGCTGTTGATCAAAATACTGTGTTTTCTCAGCAGGCTTTGAGGGTACAGGAGGGAAGGATTGGGGCTCTGGTTTGTATCTTACATGCATATCATATTCTGCTGGAGTTGGTTCATCATAAAGTACTTGAGGAGGCTTGTAGTTTTTAGGCGGACGTGGCCGATTGTCATAGGCAGCTGGAGGTGGCTCCTCAAATCGAGGCTGCTGGGGAAAATAGCTATGTTCCAGGTTTTCTTCTGAGTGTTGCCTAACATTGAAGTCCCTGGGATGTTTGCTGTCAAACTGCGGCCTTTGTTGATATGATTGCTTATCATCATAATAACCCCACTGGTCATCATAAGTAGGCACATGATCGTCATAATGTATACGAGGATCGTAATTGTGTGGAAACTGATCTACATAATCTACAGAGGAGTCGTATCTGTAAGAGTGATCATATTCTCTATTCAGTGGCTTGTCTGCATATGCAGGCAGGGAATCAAAACTCAAATTGGTCTCTTTTTCATGCCTTTGATGGCCGAGTACTTGCTGCTTCATCAAATAATTCTGCCTGGGATTTTCCTCCACAGCATATGGCTCTTTTCTGTAAACCTGCATGAATTAAATACAGAAGACCATCAACACTTCCATTTTGTACTCCCATAGCAGCAAAACAGCAATTTGCATGCACTATTCTCATTGTTGTTTTAAGGTCAATATGAAAAGATATCCCCCCCTCGTAATATGGTGCACTAACGAATACAAACTATTTTATATAAAAATGTGACTGGTTTCCAGTTAACACAGAACAGTAAGAGGGAAAATGAAAAAGGGTACCATGCAACATTTTAAAGCCATGCAAGGAAAAGGAAAACAACATGCAGGGTGATTTCCAGTGATTTAGATGCAGCATAGTGAACTGCTCCAAATAAACACATCTATATCCCTGTACACCTCTGTTACTGCAGAAACCTGCGCGGCAGGCATCTCCAGTATACCAAAGGTTTTAAGGAGAAGGTGTTAAAGAGAAAAGACTTGTAGATGCAAGTATGACTGAAAGTAGAGGAGACTTGTGCAACGGTGTAGCACCGGTACCTTTGCTGGGTCTATGTGCACTGGTAAAGATGAAGGCTCTTGGTCTCTTAGCATAATTTGAGCTGCCTCAGTATTTGGTGATCGCAAGGGGCCAGCTTGTGCTTGGTAAGAGCTGTAAGGGGCAGGGTTGGGATCCTCCAATCTGACATTATTTAGATTTACATTGGGATTTACAGCAGCAGTTGAAGTAGTATGGTGCGTTTCAGACGGCAGAGAAAGGTAAGGGGCTGCAGGTAAGGCATCTGCTTTCTGTGGAGTGTGTAAAATATTGATTTCACTTTAAATCAACATTATAAAAAGACAAGACAAAATCATACTGAATATAGAAACCGTACATACATCTTAAAGCAAACCTTCATTTAAAAAACAAACTCGAACTCCTCTTTATTACTGGCCCTTGGAATCTCAGAAAACGATCACAGATGTATTTCCTTAAAAAAAGGAGACCCTGAAACCCTAGGTGGAACTACATCAATTGTTACCCTATGGCACAGGTCAAAGCCATGTCATTGTAGTCCGTACAGTTAGCAATCCCTGTTCCATAAAACTATGAGGGAACTTCGTACTGTGACTAATTGCGTGTCCTTTATGAACATGCTAAAATGAAGTCCCAGTGTTATAGGAATTGATAGCATGTAACAGTTAAACATAGATGCATGGCTTCCATGTGGCTTCCAGACCCGGGGTGCAATATGCAGTTTTCGTTTCCAAACTTTAAAGCTGTGTCTATACAAAACTAGAGGCACTGTTGGAACTGACTGGCCAGGGTTATCACTAGAAGATGCTCAAGGTTCTCATATATAAAAAGGCACATACTTTATTTATTGCTCTTTATAAACACAAGGTTAAGACCATACATAAAAGATTAACATGGCAAACAGACAAATATGTTACGTACAACCCACAAATACAAAAATGGGCTTACCTGTTGAGGTGCTACATTTTTATACCCAGGAGAATCAGTTCTAAGAATTGGCTGTGGCTGAGGTGGAAAAGTAGGATAGGTTTGGTTCTCCTGAATTCCTGATGTGTCATCTCTGACAGGTTCAGAGGAGCGAGTGATGGCAGACTCTGGAGGAGTGCCAGCTTCATCATTAAGAGTCTCGTCCAGATCCTGGTCAGTGTATGCCCCACCTTCTGTGTCTGTATCTTCATAGTCAGATGTGTGCCTGCTATCAGTGCTATACATTGAGTATTCACTACCTGGTGCTGACAAGTAGGATAGACGGTCGTCATGCAAATCAAGATCATCATCTGTGCCACCTTCTGCCTGCACCGAATGAAGCCAAGTTATACCACATTAGTACTTCCTAACTAAAGATCAGGAATCTTCTCTGGAGGACTCAGATATCTTTTCATATCTTTGCAATCCACTACACAAGCAACACTTTGCCGGGAGTCAAACATTTCACAACTGCACAGATCTACCAATGAACTGAATTATACATTGTATGAAATCGGGAAACAGGGAAAAATAGAATGTGTATTACAAAAGGCACTTTCAGCAAGAAAATTTAGCACTATACACTTTGTTGGAACTGCCTTCATTAAACATATTTAGAAAGTGAGCATCACTTTTACAGTGCATGACATCTAAATCAAAGGCCGGTTGAGCAGGATCATACATACATTCGCAGCTTCTATGTGAATTCCAGGCACTTCATTCTAGTGAGTATGTTGAAAACATTCCCACAAAAAACATGCACGGAAATACGAAAAATTGGAATCATTCTTACTTTGCCCTCTGAGACCCAAACCAGTTGGTTCTGTTGCTGTTGAACACCCTCCTTCAGTGCTCCATACCAGCCATCATTCATAGAATTTAAATTAATGGTAGCTGTGAAAATAAAGATTCGTGTGGATTTAATACAAACGTTATCAGATTATTATATCTACACATTTAAAAGGAACCAAGACGATACAACTATGACAAACTGCATAAATGCATAGAATTATCAGAGTATTATGTACAATATGTCCTAATGGGAAGACATTTTGTATATGTATGGCAGGCATGTGTATAGTTATTTCAGGCGGGAAATAATTTTAATTTGTTTTGTAGTGGAGGGCCTTTAGGTTATGCAATTGGTGGTCTATGTCCCACTTACTGGAACACAATTAAAGATGGCAATATATTTACATGAAAAAGTTGAACGTCTACTTACTTGTGAAAAGATGGTGATTGTTTTTGCGTAGTTTGTGTGAACGTTCATATAATTTTCTGGCGCTTTTGCGCGACTCAGGGCACAACCTCGTTCTCATGGTCTTCACACCCTGCTTAGAGTCCGGGTTGAGGAACACAACTATTGGGTACCACTGTGCGTAGTTCAAGCGATCTACCGCATTTGGAGTCACATCAAGAAGAGCATGCTTATCCTGCAGAGAAATAATGTGTTGCAGAGGTAAGAAAGGGTACGTTTCTCAGCCTTCTCTTCTGTTATACTACATGGAGGAAGGGAATTCATGCGGGATTAGTTTATTTAGGAAAAGCAATAAATATTTTAAGGCTTAGGGCAACAGGTACAGTAGAGCAGATTGGCGATCACTCCTGCCAGTGTAGCTCTGCTAAATGGGCTGGGTACAAGGGAGATCTCCCGAATCAGCTCATTCATTCACATGGTGTATTGTGGACTTTTATAGGCAGTCTCCCTAGCTCCTGGAGCTCGGCCTGTATAATACTACAGGACATTAAAACATTTAAACCTTTTTGTGATTGCCAAGAAAAAAAATAAGATTAAAATAAATGAGAAACGCGCTTGAAGTTTTTGACGTGCTGGATTTCTTTGTATATAGGGGCAATATATAGGCCAAATATAAAATGCTACTGAATTAATTTGCATCAATGAAGAAACCATACACTCCCAAAACATGCTGAATGGTAAACCACTCACCCGGTCAATAATCTGCTTGATGGTGTGAAGACGGATGATTCCAGAGCTTCGCTGGTCAGTGCCTGCGTCTCTTGGTTCACTCCCTGATAACAAAAAAAAATAAAGGATTTAAAAACAAAAAATAAGAACATTCAAACCAATCTGCTCAAATACATAGGGACTTTTCATGTAACATGGGCAAATAAGTTATCTACCACAGCAAGGAGAGGCAATCCAAAGAACAGTCTTGTCAACTAACGTATTAAAATGTACTTGCTTGAAACACAAAAACCATAATCCGCATAAAAAGCCCATGTATTGTTATGACCAAACACAGAATTATCTAGTAAAGTAAAAAAATAAAAATAAAAACACAAAACAAAAAAAACAACTTACTTGCGACCTCATAAATATCTGGCTCTTCTCTCGCCAGCTTCTCTCGTGCAACGTCAGCAATAGGACCAAAGATAACCACAGGCCTGAGAAATCCGGCTGGAAGAGATGTAATCAAGAGACCTTTAAATCTTCTGCTCCACTTAGACAAAATAATTGTTAACCAAATACATCCTAGTAGATCTATCTACCTCTGTAGTCACAAAGATAAACCTGCCTGCTTTTCGCACTGTGATTGGGTTGGTAAAAAGTTGTCAAATGTAAATTATTTCTGGGAGTAGTCAAAAGTACGAAGGATGATGTTTCCATTAGTACATTTGGCAGAATAGGCGCTCCGCTGTATGATTAGGAGCTGTAAAGAGCATGGACTATGGGCATTATACAGAGAGTCCACTGGCACAGTTCATTCTAAGGCATGTCACTCCATTTCATTCTGGCTAAAATGTTCTAAATTGTCAGTCTCGCACCCCCTGTCAAAGACAACCAATGACCCAGTATTTTTTTTTTTTTTAGAAGTGTTTTAGTATTTTTGCTCTAAGCCTGACTAATTAGTAAAGCAAAATCGATGGCGATTACATCTGTACATTTCTTATATCATCCAAACATGAGTAGAAGATAATAACTTTGACCTCATAAAATGTTAAGTCGCAGCTATTGTTTAAATCACAGACGACCGTTCGCAACTTTACCAGGCATTCCAAAAGGCATAGAATATGAAACTAAGACAACCTTCTCGGAGGACGACTCTTTCATATGCCGGGAACTTTGTCTGGACAGGTTGGGCAGAAAGATCTTCTCGGCTTTTTCTCAGATTTCTCTTGGAACTACGGAGACCACGGAACCTCCAAAAATCTGCGCGATCTCCACCGGCGGTTTTAGGGAGAGTGTACTGCACGCTTGCAAGCTGTTCGGCTCTGGTAGAGGCAGAAAAGATACATTCTTCCAGTGCCCACAACAATTAACTGTTATACACTATACATTTCTTTTACAATGCTGGACAGTATTTTGCATGGGCTTGGGTGTGTTTTACTGCATGCAGATGATAGCATGTATCCTTTGGTTATTGGAGTTAGAATAATAAACTGCTGTTTCAGCAACTTCTTGCTCAGCGCTAGTATCTTACATTTGAGTGGAGGCAGTCAGGGCTGGACTTATAGGTTGAAGACTTGTCCTTCAAAACCAATAACTAAATGCATGCTCCAGTTTGCAGGCAGATATACATACATAAATATATATGAAATATACACACACAAACACACTACAGGTGTATAACACATACTAACGACTGTGGGCATTTGACTGTACCTGTTTTTGTTTGGGATAATCCCTCTTTCCACTTCTTTGTGGTTTCTGCCAATTCTGATAGCCAGCCATGATCCCAGCTTCCCATTGTAGAGTGTATCCACCACTCGGAAGATCTCGCCTTTATTAAAACTTAGCCCATAGGGCGATTCTTTCTCATATTCAAAATGCGTCCGGATATAAAAAGAATCCCCAACATCTGATTCAACGATTCGTCGATAAACTGGAAGAACAAAGTAACCGTAAATGTCTGTCAAAAAGCAGCAAAGTATACAATGGTATTTTCTCGGGATTATTAAATGGTTTACAAACCAGAAAAAAATATTTAACATTCTATTAAAGAACTGAAAGTATATCAGTATTAGCTTCCTGGGGCCAACAAACCTATTGGAGTAGCTGATCAATGAATGCAATTGCATACTTAAAATAAATGGTAACCACAAACACTACATATTTCATAAAAATGATTCATCAGATGTTTAGAATATACATTTCCCTGTAAAACGGGTCTGTTTCATAATTGCACGTTTACCACAATAGCCCTTCATACATACTCACCATCCTTCTTTCTCTGGGCAAGAATAGTCACCTCTTCACCTTTGGGTAAGTCAAGTAGGAAAAGAACTGCTTCTTCTCTTATTATGTTAGTGAAGTCCACATTGTTTACCTGCAAGCAGATATTTGTTTAAGTGCAGAATTCATGGCTGAAGAAACAAAGCAGAAGAAAAAGCCCCAGACTATCATCCTAACACCACCAAGTTTGCCTCTGGTAGGGTGTTCTTATTGTGGAATGCTGTGTTAGGTCCGGTTACATCTGGTGTAAAGCTATGTGTTCCAAAAAGCTCCACGTTTGTCTCATCAGTCAACAGAATATTATCCCAAAAGTCTTGGGGGGGTCATCAAGATGATTTTTTTTTGTGGCAAATGTGAGATAAGCTTTTGCATTTTTAAGTAAACAGTTTCCATTTTGCAACCCTTTCCAGATTGATAGAAGTCAATGACTGTTGCTTGAACTTCATTAGATTGCAGAATCACATGCTGCGTTTTAAGATATGTTGGCTCACTTCAATTTGCCTGAAAGATGCTATTTAAGCAATGTTTAGACTTAAAAGGGCTGGCGCTAATCATGCCTGTGTGTCTAGTAAAACTAAAAGCAATCTAAAAGCATCTATTAATTTTGGTAAATTGGTTGATTTAGTAACTAAAGGGGGGGGGGCTCTTTCCATATAAGGTCCGTGCCATCCTGTGTTTATTACATCTTGAATAGTTTTGATGATGCATCAAAACTACTGACTGATTACAAAACACTAGGTGGTGTTGACTCTGGTATTGAAAGCTCTTGAGAAGTCTGCAGCAAAGAAATCTCAAAGATTATATTGTTATCCCATAGAGAATTGCTGTTGCCTGTTTATAATTATGGTTCATTCAGCACAACATGAATACTAAAGATGGGTGAACTGGGTGGTGGCAGAGCACAAGCTAAGCTACAGCGCATGTACAGCCTGCAGCAAACTGGAATCGCCCATGAAAAACATTTAAAAATTGCATTTTCCATTTACTCGCATTAGCGTTGTCAAATGTTAAAATTAGTTTGATGATCTGAAACCTTTACGTGTAACAAATATGGAAAAATAGAAACCAGGAAAGGGGTAAATACTTTTTGACAGCATTGTATTATCGCTGGCTGAGCAAGACATGTCTTAACCCCCAACATGACAAGGGTGGAGGTGTGCGTGGACCATGCGTAAATCCACTGTGACTGACAAGCATCCATACAGACTTCACTGGTTGTGGGCGATTCCAGTTTGCTGCAGGCTGTACATGCGCTGTAGCTTAGCTTGTGCTCTGCCACCACCCAGTTCATTCATCTTTAATATTCATGTTGTGCTGAATGAACCATAATTATAAACAGGCAACAGCAATTCTCTATGGGATAACAATATAAACAATATAACAATGAGATTTCTTTGGTATTGAAAGCTCTTGAGAAGTCTGCAGCAGAGTCAACACCACCTAGTGTTTTGTAATCAGTCAGTAGTTTTGATGCATCATCAAAACTATTCAAGATGTAATAAACACAGGATGGCACTGACAAAAGCATCTTTAATGTCATTAGATCCACATCATTCTAACTTAAACTGTGTACTTTTGCTTATAATCCACATCAGACCATTTTCTCTGCAAGCTCGAAGCTCTTTACTCTTCTTGCTGAATATTCTGGTTGCCAACATTCGATTTATGCAAGCAATTAGTTTCGCAATACATTTAATTCATAATCAGCATAGAGGAAAGTTCCTCTCATTCAACCTCAACATCTATTCCTAAGAAGGTTGTCGCTTACTCGAAGAATTTGATCTCCTTCTTCTAAGCCTTCTTTGGCTGCAGGACTGTCCTCCAAAACGCCGGCCACAAAAATCCCACATCATTACCACCTGCGAGACGTAATCCAACACTATCTCCCTTCCTGAACTTCACAAGTTTCATACTCGGCCTAAAACGGAAAAGAAATTGAAAAAACAATGCAGCATAAGAAAAATCAACTAACCCATATATAAAATTAGACAGAATATCAATACTCTCAAGCAAGTTTAGAACCATAACTGGCAAGTACCACAAAGAACACAATAGCTCTGAACTAAAGTTTACCCCCTTCCATAGACAGCAATATACCCCAGAAGCAAGTCTTCCGCAGGCAAAAAGCCCCTTACATTTGAACCAAATAGTTTGGATAGATTAGCAAGTGTGACACTGCACTTCTCTGTAATTTTATTAACTACCATGTGATCCTTTGACGCAAATAAAACATTTACTGCACTTGTACAAGCTCCCATGTAAATTACCTCAACATTCCATCTTCATGTGTAGAATTGTGAAACGGCCCATCAGAGGGACTGACCGGCAAGTCTACATCTGGCTGCCCAGGCTGAGCATACACTGGTTTTGGTTCTGAGGAAAAAAAGAAAAGAAAAAAAGTTACGACAAAAACAAAAAACACACTTGCAAAACGAAGGAAAAATGTATATGTACTAAAATACTGTTAAACTTTAAAAAGCGGACCTTTTCTTGTCATTTCAGTCTTAAACCTGGATCTTAAAGTCTGAGATTGCAAAATCTCCATTCATCATCAGGAAGAAAAACGTTAAGCCGACAATCAGAATCACTACAGCCTTATCGGGGCATAACTAAAGATTTGTATTTACAAATATCTCGTTGTAGACCCACAAGCCATGACCAACTGGATCAACGTAACAGCAGTTAACAACCAACAAGTCACCGCAAGTTCTTTCACGTGCTATTAAAATGGCGCTAAGCCCTTGAGATTTATAAAACCTCATACCCATTAACCTGCAAACACTATAAATCGGTAAATCGGTAAACCGTGACTTTCCATTACTAAACACCAGATATTGATAAGCGAATACCTGGAAGAGGTGGTGTTTGTTTATCCGTTTTGTCCACTAATGGCTCCTCCGCGGTCCTGGAAAGTGGTAAGCTATTTGTATTTTTAACCGGTGTAGACATGGTTCCAGTCTTTGCTATTCGTTCATCCTCTCTGCTTCGGGTACTGTAGGGGAAATGAAACAAAATGGAAAAAATAGGTTTCGTTACTTTAAAAATAAAACAAAGCTCTTGTATACAGATCAGCTGTGGATTGGTTTTAACAAGTTGGGAGGGGAGGCTGGATGGTTACAATCTCAATCTGTCTCCTGTCACTCATCCATTACCTCATCCTTGTAACTATGTTAGCAGCCAAACCCTGCAATTTATTCATGAGTCTTCTAGGAGGCTGTCATCTATGTGGTTATTTCGGGAGTCTTTCTCCTGCTCAAACATCACACCGAGTATTTTTTTTTGTTTTATGGGCAATAACGAAGCTTTGATTTATATATTTTGTGTTGGTCCAAGTTATTTTTAATAACTTGTGCCTTTATACTTGCCTCCCTTGCAGGAAGAGCGCATACGTAGCCGAGCTAACTTTTTTTCTTTCTAAACAGAGGCACAGAGCAAATTACTCTCTCCTTTTAAACTGAGCTTTTTCATTCCCAATAAAATAATGCTGCCAATCACAGATATTCTGTTCTACACTAACACGTTCCAGCTCATAGTTACATATGACAAAAATCTATGCACATGATGGCAGCTATGGAACGCTACGCTCTGATCCCCTGTGAATGAATGTCAAATCCAAGAATAAGTGATGACTTCGATTCTGTAGTTCTGGAAGGAAACAGACATAATCATGATAACGTACTGAGCTAGTTTTTAAACGTGTAGAAGAGGGGGAAAAAAAAAGCCCGAGAAAATCACAGAAGTAACTGTGACAAAGCTGTCAATGAGCTGCATGAATCTGCTTTCATTATACTAGTCATGTTTGGTGCGCCATAATTCTGGAAAGACAGCTTGTAACCTTGTTGTCCTTTATTACCAATAATTACAGGAAACGTGTTCCCGAAAAGATAACATTTTTTTCTTGTAAGTCATTCAATAGAGAACAAGCCTGTGCGGAAAGATAAAGCAGCCAAATTTTAAACATGGGTGGAACATTTTGTTTGATACAATAGGCTGGCACATGCAGAGCCGCGCTACCTGAACATTATGCGACAAAATCACACACACATTAT